>SNQJ01S0021058.1:139093-158580 GCA_010110895.2 Picea sitchensis | reverse complement strand
GGGGGGGGGAATTTATTTGAACCATTCACCTTTCCCATGCAAGACCAAATATCTTTAGTGCATCATATGCTCATCATAGCTTTGAAGGTCCTTTCTCAACAACTTCCTCCACTCTCGATATTTCTTTGCAAATGCAATTGCAAACCTTTCTCAAACACATCAAATTCCATATCATTCTATCATAGCATTACACATTTTATAACTTTTTTTACACCTTTAAACTTTATTTACTTTCATACACTATTGAAGGGTTGATTTCTTGGTCAAATGGGGTGGTGATATTCTCCTCACTACGGTGCAATTACCCTCACAAACGTGGGATGTTTTATCCCGTGAAACAATGAGACCATTATAAAGTATACCACAATGGAGTGAGTTAATATGTGGACCAACTTAACTTTTCATTGATTTTTTTTTCACAAGATAAAGTTTTGCACCAAATCATTCATTTTTTTCCAAATTATGACGTTGTTAGTTATTAGTCCCTACTATAGACATAGAGGGACTATAGCAATCGATAAATTGTTGATTGCATATTACTTTGTCCTTTGACCCGAAATATTTGCACAATACCTATTGTTGGAGCTATGGAAATAAAAGCATATATTTTTATATAATAAAAAGTAACATATATGTATTGATCTGATTGGATAAGAGTTTGGAGGTTTTATTGTCGGCTTTGCTATTCCCAATGTACTATATGGCAACATATCCAAAGTTTTTCTTGTAGTCAGTATGTTTTAATCATATATTTTTCTTGTATCTTGCTTCAAGGTTGATTAATGCTAGCATTAGTTCGAATGTTTGTATTAGCATTTTCTGCTACCCGTATATATCCACAAGTTTTGATATATAATAAGCATATTGAAAAGTTTTGATATCCAAGCTTTGTAGTGATTGAGAATTCCAAAGTTTATAGCATCTTTGGCAGATGTGTGTTTCTTGAAATGTATTGACACTTATTCTGAGATGCGTCAATAGGACCCACTGCATAAATGTTCACATGACGCGACGTTCTGCAACACCCCTGACAACTTAAATGTTTGCATACCGCGAGGTGCTTAGACAGCCTGAGAGTCTTAAATGTTTATGTAAATACGGTTCTCGGAGTACATTTTTCCTCCAAATTTTGTATACAGTTACAGTGAATTTGCACTTGATTGTCTACCGCCAGTTCAATAGCCATTGTATTTTTCGTCCTTGTTCTACCATTGAAGCTACATACATTGTTTACTGGTTCAGTGACTGCTTCTTCTTCACTGTTTTGTCGGTTGCTACCATTGTATGCTTCATCCTCGTAATCGTTGAGGCTACATACATTGTTTACTGGTTCGGTGAGTGGTTCTTGTTCGTTGGTTTGTCGGTTGCTACTTGTTGTTGTTTCGCTGGTGATTCAAGTTGTGCTTATGCATTTCATCGTTTCAGAGTAAGTTTTGATGCGGTGGTTTCATTTTGTATTCCTTGTTTGTTGTTTAGTTTGCAGTTTGCAAGTAAGAATGTTTGTTTATTTGTAGTCGCATGTTCCTTGTGTGTTTCCGGTTCCTTTTCTGTTTGGGTTGCAATTTCGTAATCGTTGGAGATACATATGTTGTTCACTGGCTCAGTGGTTCTTGCTAGTTCATTGGTTCCCGGGTTGCTGGTTCTGTTTGTTTGGCTGGGGTTTGCGCTTTGGGGCGTTGGGGGTGCAGTTCGGCCTCTTCGTGCTTTCTCGTTGGTTTCTTTTCTTTGATTCGGCCTTGCAGGGTTGGGGTGCAGCGTTGGTGGTTGGAGATTTTTTTTTTTTTGGATTGTTATTGTTTTGTTTGGGGTGCTTTACGGTGTTTAGCCCCTGCACCCACCAGTGGATATGCAATTGTTTTATTTTACATGTCTGTCGGAGTCGAGATCTGTTATTCTGTGAGATTTTCCTGGTGCTGCAGTCCTGCCATGAAAGAAAATAGTTGCATGCAAAATTGTTCGAGAATTACATGTGAAGTTACAATACCCACTATTTTTTTGTTGGAATAAATCATATGTATGCAGGGTACATTTATAAACCATGTATGGTCAGATGTGTGGATATGACATGACATGTCCTTTCTCCTCTACATAGACTGGTGTGCATAGGATGCAATTTGTGTTGTTCTTGACATATGATATGTGCAACAAAGATTTTGCAAGATTATGTTTTCATGTCTAGAAGCATGTGTGGGTAATTAGCCACGGAAAACTGAGAACTTGTATCGTGTGCACAACAGTCTGTGTAGAGGATAAAGAACATGGCTAGAGGGAATATGTGGATAAATTCCCAGGGAAAAGAATAAATTGTTTAGCTGCAACCATGTAGTTGCGTGATACTTTGTGCCTTGTAATATATTTTGGCCAGGGAAAAAAATTGTACACGTTTACAACCATGGATAGAGAAGCACAAAGGTTCATGTTTCTGCCTTTGTAGACTGTTCGTTGAGTCAGTTTTGCTCTATGTACATATTGCTTGTTCTCTGTTGAATACCAACTTCCATTGATGTTCATTAAATTTTGTGGGTTCCCAAATTGAAACAAACAGAGTCGCTGGAGAAAAGGAGAGAGTCTCGACTACATCGGCTGAAGAGGATATAGAAAGGTGCATGCTCGTACTGTTGTTTCATATTGCGATGTTTTGTATTTCATTTATGGTCTAGATATGTGTTAAGCTAGTTGTGTGCCTTCCTACATGGTAAGTTTTCTTGGTTGCATACATTTATTCCTACATACTAAGGTAGTGCATGTTCGTTGTGTTTGCGCTGCATTGCTGCACTTAAACAAACAGAATGGTTGGACAGGACGAAGGACTCTTTGGCGGGTAAATAGACCTGTTTCTTTTTGTTTTACATGTTTGTTTTCAAACTAACTTGCCTTCCTGTCGATTGCATCTTCCGCGTTGTTGTGTTGGAAAAAACAGGTTGCTTGGATAGGGAGATGAATTCTTTTGTGTAGCAACAAAGGGTTCTGTGGTACAATCTTCTAAAAGGTATACCAAGTGTGTCGGAAAATTAAAGATACAAACCAGGTGCGGGCATATAATATAGAATGCATATATTTGCTTAGTCCTGATGTCCATCTGCAAATGCTTGCATCAGAAAAAGTTGGATTAATGAGACGACCATGAGCAGTCAGTCATCCTAGACATCGGCAGACCGACAAGGCCAAAGGTAAAGATGCATGTGCTCTGCTCTTACTATGTTTACTAGACAAATTTCCTGGGCTATATATTCATCTATGGCATGGTGAATATGCTGATTCCATCTATAGTACATGGTTTGCAGCTCGCAAGAAGTATCAACAAGTATGAGCGAGATGTCGAACCTGCTGCATGTTCCGCAAACTAAGAGGTGTCGTTGCGAAACTATGGCTCCATAGTTCATCAAAAGTATGCGTGTACTTGTAGCACACTACCATTCACTTTAGTTTTCCTATTCAAAAAATGTCTTCAGGTCTAGAGTTATGACATCCAAAGCACTGTCAATAGAGGCCTTGAACAATGGCCAAACTGGATAGGTGTTCGTCGGGGACATAATGGTTTTCTATACCACCTACTTGGACAAGGCAAACAAAAGTAGACCCATTATGCGTGCTGATATGACAGACAAGGACGCCATGATGACAGTCACACTGACTATTCCTCCACAACTTGTCCAGAAACATGCAGAAAAGATATTGCCGTGTAATGGGATATCCATTACAAATGTTAATATATTGTCGAAAATAATATATGACCATGGTGATTGCGATCAAATTATTTCGGTCAACGAAACAAGCATTGTGGAAAAAATTCCTCCTATTTGTTTAGAATACCACTTCCTCCCGGACTCGACTATTAGGTAACTTGCACAAAGCACTGATATTTACCCAATGGGAACGATTGGGGCTGCTATCACACTGGCCAGGAAATTTGGGCCACAACACATTCTCCATATAAAGGATGGAGAGTCGGACAACGAGAAGGCAATGGTACCGCTTTTCATATTCAATTTTGTTGTTTACTTTCACTTCTGCATGTATGTTGAATAAGTTACACAAATATTGCATTGTTCCATGTTGCAGCTACAATTGTTCGATACGTATTCAGATTTGTTTTCATCAATGGAACAACAATTGCATAGAGGGCAGATTCCACTTATGCTGAACTCAAAAATATAACAAAAAAGAAGGATGCTAGAGAAACGATCTTTCGTACAACCCAGTCAACGTTTGTAACAGAGTTGCGAGCATATAAAGTAAAGGATCTGGAGAGGCTAGCTAGCTCTACAATTGTTGTGCGTATACATTTACAAAATCATCCTTGCTTTGCTTATAGAAATAGCCTTCAACAAATTTCTGCAACTGTTAATTTTGTTTTGTTTTGTTTTAAAGGGGAGGGTGGGATGCAATTGTGTATTATATTGTTCAATGTATTAATTCTTTTGCTCGCATTCCTAGGTTGAAGGTCTTTTAGTTGCAGCCAATGTGTACTCGACCCTCTTTGAGCCTGTTTGTGCAAAATTCCATTCCGCTGCCTCTGCCTTCGCTTTGATAACTGATGATATGATTGATTGTTTGCAATGCGGTGAAAAATGTCCATATATTTATGGACATTGCCTCAATGGATTTATTCGAACCGTGGGCAACACAATCGTGCGCTGTACGATCAGGCAACCGATATTACAAAATGTGTTTCCTGAGTTGGCAGAGTTGTCATATGAAACATATCTACAGAAAAATGCAAGCAATGTCTACATGTTGCGGCAGCTTCGTATACAAAGCAAATTCACCTTAAATGAGGACAATGCAATTTTGCATATAAGCTGAAAAGGGGAAAAAAAAAATTATATGAAACTTTGAGAGGAAACGAAAATACCTCATGTCTCTCTGTAATATTTGTTCAACATCCAAATGAAAGTTCGTTTCAACAGAAAACAAATGCGACGACGTCTTTTCTTTGTATATCAAATTGTTTGGTGCAAAGGTCGATGGGTTCTGCTCTATGGAACCTTCTGGGAACTTGCTTGTGGACTGTTTAAAGTATGGTTGGTTCTTAGTTATCTGCTTTGTATGTCAATTTGTATACCTTGGAACTCAAGTTGTTCTTTGGAGGACACCAAACAATATAATTGTTTTTTTTGAGCCAGCTGGGACGTAGATCCGCCTGGTAATTTCTATGGTGTTGTGATGCAATTGTACTGTCACTTACTTTAGCAGATTTCCTTGATCGATGAACTTGGTCAAACTATTGTTGTGAAATAATTTGAAATCAACGAATATATAGTGTCTGGACTGTGACTGTCCTCACATACTAACAAGAGGCTCTTAAAATACAAATTGGTTGTTGTTTTCGCATTTTTGCTTATTCGATGAAGTTAGTCAGATTAATATCCTGGAATAATTTGAAATCAACGAATATTTAGTGTGTGGAATGCAATTGTGCTATCATATGAACAACAAGCCCTTAAAATTCAAATTGGTCCTTATTATGCTTGCGGTTATAGAATTTAAAAAAAAAAATATTTTCTTTCCTTGATTCTTTTAAGAATAAGCGATTTAACATCCTTTAATAATTTAATGCACCAACTCTCAATTCCATCTGTCAATCTGTATATGGCGGATCTCTGAACGTTATTCAGAGGACAAGGAACAATGAAACTGCAATGTTGCCCCAGGGAGCCCACAGGTTCCTTTGTCAATTTGTATATCACAGAGTTGTGGGTAGATTTTGTACAATGTGGAACAATAAAGTCCCAATTTTCAGCCCATGAGCCCGAACAAAAGAGGCCCATTTTTTAGCCTGCCAGCCCCACAGCCCCCGATAAAAAAAAATCGTTAAATATGAAATACATACGGAATTGTTACGGGACAATAAAAGTGCAATGTTCAACGAACCAACCCGAGTCCTCTTGTCAATTTGTATATGGCGGAAGTCTGGATGCTATTTCTAGCAGAGGGAACAATGGAGACTCTATTTTTGACCTGCCCGGCCGCAAACCCGCCATCCAAAAACTGCCTAAAAGTGCAATGTTCAGGCAACCAGCCCGAGTCCTCCTGGCAATTTGTATATCGCAGAAGCCTGGGTGGTATATTTAAGAGAGGGAACAATAGAGAGTCTATTTTCAACCCGCCAGGCCGCCAACCTGCGATCCAAAGACTGCCTAAGTTTGGAATGAGGAATCCACATATGTTATATAAAATCTCATTCCATAGTTAATATAGAGACTATGTCCACAAGTCCGCTTGCCAATTTGTATATCGCGGAAGTGAAGATGCTATTTGTAGAACACGAAACAATAGATACTTAATTTTAAGCCCGCAAGGTCACGAATCCACGATCCAAAAAGTGCTCATGTATGGAATGAGGGATCCGCATATGTTCTAGAACAATGTGTTTGTACAACGGGGAACAATAGAGGCTTGGTGGGGGCCTGGTGGGTTGTTCCTTTCTTTTCCTCGGTCGAACTGGCATGAGAGCTAGTGGTTCATGCACTAGAATAGGAACCTGGTTGAAGTCTACATCTTCCTCGCTGAGCTTATTCTTTGAGAAAATGAAAAAGCTTACTCCCGAAGAATGAGGGTGAGGAAGGAACTAGATACATTGGTAATTATGGGAGAATTTAGGGGCTTTGTATCAATCTAAGTCCCTGGTAAAGAAAATTTCCCTGCTCTAATGTCGATGATGAAAACACCCTCCTATTAAGTAATCCACCTTCCCAAGTCCAAGCCTTTCGATTCGGGAGGTTATAAAAAGCAGGCCCCAATTCTATCACTAAGAACCTAGCCTCCACTTCAGCGTTTAAGGATCTCAGCGATATGCCAACATATCGTTTCCTAGGCCATCTGATTGCCTAACTGATCCAATGTTCAACGAAGCAACCCGAGCCCACTTGTGAGTATGCAATGAGGGTTCCGCATACTTAATTTTCAGCCCGCCTGGCCGCAAACCCGCGATCCAAAAAATACCTATCTATGGAATGAGGGATTTGCATACGTTCTAGAACAATACAAATGCATTGTTCATCCAAGCAGCCCACAGCTCCTCCTTTCAATTTGTATGTTGCGGAAATCTAGGTGCTATTTGTAGGAGACGAAACAATAAACACTATTTTCGGCCAACCAGGCCGCGAACCCACGATCCAAGAACTGCCTAAGTATGGAATGAGGAATCCGCATATGTTGTATAAAATCTCATTCCATACTTTATATAGAGGCTATGTCCACAAGTCGATGTGTAAATTTGTATATCTCGGAAGTGTAGGTGCTATTTGTAGAACATGGAACAATAGATACTTAATTTTCAGCTCGCCAGGCCGCCAACCCGCAATCCAAAAAGTGCCCAAGTATGGAATGAGGACTCCGCATATGTTCTACAATAATACAAATGCAAAGTTCAACCAAGCAACCCGTAGGTCTGCATATGTTGTAAAACAATGTATTTGTACAACGCAGAACAATAGAGGCCCAATTTCTAGCCCGCCTGCCCCAGAGCCCCTAATAATAAAAAAATCGCTAACTATGAAATTGATACAGGATCACAACGGCACAATAAAAGTCCAATGTTCAGCGAAGCAGCCCGAGTCCACCTGTCAATTAGTATGCAATTAGTGATTCACATATGATGTATAAAATCTCATTCCATACTTTATATACAAATTTTGTCCCCAGGTCCGCTTGTCAATCTGTATATCGTGGAAGTGTGGGTGTTATTTATAAGATACAGAACAATAGATACTTAATTTTCAGCCCGCCAAGTCACGAACCCGCGATCCAAAAAGTTCCCAAGTATGGAATGAGGGATCCACATATCTTCTAGAACAATACAAATGCAATGTTCAACCAATCAGTCCGTAGCGACTCATGTCAATTTATATGTCGCGGACAGCTCCATAGCCCCCGATAAAAAAAAATCGCTAACTATGAAATTGATACAGGATCGCAACGGACTAGATACATTGGAACTAGATACATTAGTAATTATGGGAGAATTTAGGGGCTTTGTATCAGTCTAAGTCCCTGGTAAACAAAATTTCCCTGCTCTAATGCCAATGATGAAAACACCCTCCTATTAAGTAAGCCACCTTCCCAAGTCCAAGCCTTTCGATTCAGGAGGTTCTAAAAAGCAGGCCCCAATTCTATCACTAAGAACCTAGCCTCCACTTCAGCGTTTAAGGATGTCAGTGGTGCGTCAGCATATCGTTTCCTAGGCCATATGACTGCCTAACTGATCCAATGTTCAATGAAGCAACCCGAGTCCACTTGTGAGTATGCAACGAGGGTTCCGCATACTTAATTTTCAGCTCACATGGCCGTGAACCCGTGATCCAAAAAATGCTCATCTATGGAATGAGGGATCCACATATGTTCTAGAACAACGCAAATGCACTGTTCATTCAAGTAGCATGTAGCTCCTCCTGTCAATTTGTAAAATCTGGGTGCTATTTGTAGGAGACGAAACAATAGACACTATTTTCGGCCGGCCAGGCCGCGAACCCACGATGCAAAAACTGCCTAAGTATAGAATGAGGAATCCACATATGCTA
This sequence comes from Picea sitchensis, assembly GCA_010110895.2. Classification (NCBI taxonomy): domain Eukaryota; kingdom Viridiplantae; phylum Streptophyta; class Pinopsida; order Pinales; family Pinaceae; genus Picea; species Picea sitchensis. The sequence goes on along the minus strand of SNQJ01S0021058.1, from coordinate 150,058 downwards.
TATAAAATCTCATTCCATACTTTATATAGCGGCTATGTCCACAAGCCGGCGTGTAAATTTGTATATCGCATAAGTGTAGGTGCTATTTGTAGAACACAGAACAATAGATACTTAATTTTCAGCCCGCCAGGCCGCAATCCAAAAAGTGCCCAAGTATGGAATGAGGACTTCGCGTATGTTCTACAACAAAATAAATGCTAAGTTCAGCCAAGCAACCCGTAGGTCCGCATATGTTGTAGAACAATGTATTTGTACAACGCGAAATAATAGAGGCCCAATTTCTAGCCCGCCAAGCCCAGAGCCCCCGATAAAAAAAATCGCTAACTATGAAATTGATACGAGATCGCAACGACACAATAAAAGTCCAATGTTCAACGAAGCAACCTGAGTCCACCTATCAATTAGTATGCAATTAGTGATTCACATATGCTGTATAAAATCTCATTCCATGCTTTATATACAGACTTTGTCCCTAGGTCCGCGTGTCAATTTGTATATCACGGAAGTGTGGGTGATATTTGTAAGATACAGAACAGTAGATACTTAATTTTCAGCCCGTCAGGTCGAGAACCCGTGATCCAAAAAGTGCCCAAGTATGGAATGAGGGATCCACATATCTTCTAGAACAATACAAATGCAATGTTCAACCAAGCAGTCTGTAGCGACTCGTGTCAATTTATATGTCGCGGACAACTCCAGAGCCCCCAATAAAAAAAAATCGCTAACTATGAAATTGATACGGGATCGCAACGGGACAATAAAAGTCCAATGTTTAGCGAAGCAGCCCGAGGCCACCTGTCAATTTGTATATCGCTGAAGTCTGGATGCTATTTGTAGGTGACGAAACAATAGACTGTTTTCGGTGCGCCAGGCCGCCAACACGTGCTCCAAAAACTGCCTAAGTATGCAATTAGTGATCCACATATGCTTTGTAAAATCTCATTCCATATTTTATATACAGATTATGTCCACAGGTCCGCATGTCAATTTGTATATCGCAGAAGTGTGGGTGTTGTTTGTAGGATACAGAACAATAGATACTTAATTTTCAGCCTGCCCGCCCGCGAACCCACTATCCAAAAAAGTGCCCAAGTATGGAATGAGGGATGCGCATATGTTCTAGAAGAAAACAAATGCAATGTTCAACCAAGCAGCCCGCGGCGACTTGTGTCAATTTGTATGTCGCGGAAATCTCGGTGTTATTTGTAGGACAGGGAACAATATAAACTCTTTTTTCGACTCGCCATACTGCAAACCCGCGATCAAAAACTGCCTAAATATGGAAACATGGATCCGCATATGCTCTATAAAATCTCATGTCAATACTTTATATAGAGACTCATCTCCACAACTCCCGCTGTCAATTTGTATATCGCAGAAATCTAGGTGTTATTTGTAGGAGACGGAACAATAAAGACTCTATTTTCGGCCTGCCAGGCCGTGAATCCAGGATCCAAAAACTGCGTAAGTATGGAATGAGGAATCCACATATGTTGTATAAAATATCATTCCTTACTTTATATAGAGACTATGTCCAGAAGCCCGCTTGTAAATTTGTATATCACGGAAGTGTAGGTGCTATTTGTAGGACACAGAACAATAGATACTTAATTTTCAGCCCACCAAGCCGCAAACCTGCGATCCAAAAAGTGCCCATGTATAGAATGAGGAATCCGCATATGTTCTAGAACAATACAAATACAATGTTCAGCCAAGCAACACGTAGGTCCTCCTGTCAATTTGTATATTTCGAAAATGTGGTTGCTATTTGTAGTAAAGGGAACGAAGAATCCACATATGTTCTAGAACAGTACAAATGCAATGTTCAACCAAGCAAATTGTAGGTCGTGTTGTCAATTTGTATATCGCGGAAATCTGCGTGCTATTTGTAGGACACAGAACAATATTCAGTGTTTTTTCAGCCCGCCAGGCCGCGAACCCGTGATAAAAAAAGTGCTTAAGTATGGAATAAGCGATCTACATATGCTGTATAAAATCTCATATCTATACTTTATATAGAAACTCATCTCTGCAANTATTTGTAGGACACAGAACAATATTCAGTGTTTTTTCAGCCCGCCAGGCCGCGAACCCGTGATAAAAAAAGTGCTTAAGTATGGAATAAGCGATCTGCATATGCTGTATAAAATCTCATATCTATACTTTATATAGAAACTCATCTCTGCAACTCCCGCTGTCAATTTGTATATCGCGGAACTGTGGGTGCTATTTGTAGGGCACGAAACAATAGATACTCAATTTTCAGCCCCCCAGGTCGCGAATGCGCAAAACAATAAGTGCCCAAGTATGGAATCACGGATTCAGATATGTTGTATACAATCTGATGTCCATACTTTATTAAAGTACATGTTTAACCAACCAACCTGCAATGTTGAACCAGCCAACCCGCAACTTCGCCTATCATTTTGTATCTCGCGGAAGTGTAGGTGCTATTTGTAGGACACAGAACAATAGAGGCTCAATTTTCAGCCCGCAAGGCAAAGAACCATCGAGCCTTCACGTCTCCTAGGTATATCTTCTTCCATTTTTCTTTTGTAACCTGCCTGACCGCTTTCCATATGCAATAATTAAGCTTTAATGCTAGTAGCCATCCTGCAGCAACCGTTACAGTTGTCATTAATGTCCGGAATTTCGAAGAAGATTTGTTATTAGTACGAATTAAACTAAGATTTGCGCACAAGCATGTTATCCTTTCCAAGTATTCATTTCAAAGGCGACACAATATTTTTTTTTTTGTCCACCGATGGGTTGGTGCTTTTAAGAAATTTCTGATTCTTAATGTCTTTTCGCCGTCACTGCCACCTTCGCACTTTTTTCTAATTGTGCAATTAGTGAGCTGTGATGGCCACAACTCATTCCGCACGAACGCTGGAAATTGTCATTGATCAGGAAAAGGCTCGAGGAGATATTCCATTGATACGCATTAAACCAGACTTTGCGGAGGCTTATATTATCCCTCCCCGATTTTCATTTGAAACATCGTCTCGAGCAAACGAAAATTCTTAATAACTTGTGGCGGCAGTTCTCTCCACACACAGTCAACACCTTGGGGCATAATGGCCACAGGTTCTACTATTCCAGCGCATATTCTTACTATTCATCTCTCTCCGGCCACGAGCAAAAAATGAGATGGTCTCTTGGTACACCGAGAGATATATTTCAAGCCAAAAAATTTGATGCCAACCTTGGCTGCTCAGAGACCCTGCCCACTTGCAGTCATGCCTGTCGCAGAACTTTATGCCATGAATTCCAAGCTAGAAGAAGATGGTCTGACGGACGATGATACAGTAATGGATGATGGCAATGCAGAAAATATTCCCACTCCTGGGCCCAAATTGAAATGAACCATAATGAACGGACCTTCTTGGCTCGGTGATTGCACTCATGACAACACCAAAAGAAGTTTTAGAAAAAAAAAAAAAAAAACGGACAGTGAACACAACAACCACTTTGCACCGCCAAAGTAAGAATTCTAGAGTACCAAATTAGTCTGTTCTGGGCGGAAGAGTTTGACTGTAAAGCAATCATATGTTGATGCTTCTAGAGATATATTTCAAGCTAGAAAAACATTGTTTAACATTTTCGGGTATCAGGTGCAAAAATTTCGCTATTGCGATGCATTTTTCTACTAGTCATCTCCTTTTGCCCAGAATGGACTAATTTGAGCCTCTGTAATTGCACGTGCAAGCTGTCCTACTGAATTTTTTTCGACTATGAAGAGTCGGTTTCAACTAAGGGCTATTCCACTTGCCCTGCAACCATTTTCGTCTTCTTCCTCAGGCAAAGCTTCTGAAAAATATCAATTTCAGTAGAGGATGATTAATGGAGGAGAAAATTCAAAGGATCTTGCATACTGCAAAACCTGTGCCTGTGTTTGTCGCGGATACCTTCAATGTTTTCAACCAAAGAACTGGATCCAATTTCTAAGCATAGATGTACAATACTCAATACTTTTCTTATTTTTTTAAATGGATTTGCTATTACAAAATTTTGGCCTTGGACTCTTCGTCTCTGYCACTTTTCTGGGTTTCACGCATGTTCTAATTGGCATACTTCGGTGCTYTCGTACTTCTTCGATCTTTTGTTTACTAATACCAATGTAAAATGTTCCAACAAAATCGTTCTTCTTGTTTCTAGAGATGCAATTATTAAGTTTTAATGCTAATTAGTACAAAACAAAGTTCACTACTTCAGTTGGTATGTTACAGTCATGGAATAATGTATCAAGAACATAACTACATGCGCATGTTGCAATAAAATGTAATCTTCAACAACTCATTTCCTGATAACTAGTAAATCATGATTTTGCAACAATGGGGCTTCTTTGAAACCAATTCTCACTTACAAAAAATGTCTTCCGCCTTTCTATTTTCCCAATTCACGCGTTTCCAACCATCGCTTCCCCTTTCTTTAAATTGACCCTCTATTGTTCCCTATCCCACAATTTCCACCCAGAGTTCTGCCATATAGAAATTGATAGGAGGACCCTGCTGGCTGCATCAACATTGCACCTCTACTTTTCCAGGACCTCCAAACAAAATTCGTAGGTCTGCTATATACAAATTGACAGATATACAAATTTGCAACCATTTTTAGATCATGCCCTTTTTTGTATTACGGTCGACCTATCATGCCCTTTTCATGATCTCTTCTGTTTTACACATTTTGTACTCAAAAATTCCGAAACATGAAATTTTACCCTTTTCCGTATTACGGTCCACTTATCATGCCCTTTTCCGTGATGCACATTTTTTGCACTGAAAACTTTCGAGAAATACAATTTAACCACCGCTTCCTCGCATATTTACTAGAACTATTGTCAACCCGTTTTGAAGCCCATCTGTCCGCTTTCCATACTTCGCCATTTGTTCGAATTTCTTTAGGCAATCGTCCCTTTGTCGGGTTGAAGAAATATTCAGTTCGTAGTCATTATTTCCTGTGCCGGTGTCCTTTTGGAATTAGCAGTTGGCAATTATATATAAGATCTTATTGCTACACATGCAATTAGCAATTTCCCTATTCCATACTTAGCCATTTTTCCGAAATTCCGCAAATATGCAAACCGGTCGTTGAACTCCCCCTTCATGATCTCTTCCTGACTATCCCCGTAACCCTTTTTTGAATCATGTCCAACCGCTTTTCAGAACTTGCCATTCTTTCTTTGCTCTCTGTCGTCTCCGCCACCTTCGCACTTCTCTATAATAAAAGAAAATATAAAGTTTTTATATATATAGACATATCTTGTTTCTAAATATGGAGTTACTGGCATTTAATTCTAATAGGCCATAATGCAGAAACTGTATATATTGTCATTGATGGGTGAAAGGGCCGAGGAAATCTCGTATTCATGCGCATTAAATCAAAATTTGTGGGGAGATTATATTGTCCCTTTCGAGTGTTCATTTCAAAATCATGAAATCCCTTTCACACCGCGTGGCCTTTGCACGTTCAAGAAACCTCCATTCCTTAATTGCTCTTCGTCGTACACGCCACCTTCACATTTCTAAATATGCAATAAATAAACTTTACTCCTAACAGTTCATCATGCACCACCAATATCGATTGTCATTAATCAGTGAAAGGCTCGAGGAGCTTTCCCATTCATAATCATTTAACCAAGATTTAGCAAAAAGTTACACTATTTGTTGTGACTGTTCATTTAAACCATCATCTGCAGCAAAGCAACCTTCTCATAAACCTATGGCATCAGTTCCACACCAGTTCTGTGGAGATACAGTGAACATCTTCGGTCGTCGCGACTAGAACTTCCACTGGTCCAGGGCATTTTCTTATTACTCAACCTCTGCCGCAGAGAACCAAGTAATTTGGACCTCCGGGATTGCTCATGCAGGTTGTGTCCCTAAGGTTTTTGACTGTAAGGACCTAGTCTCTTGGTGCGCCGATAAATTTATTGCAGAGAAAAAAATTATTCCACTGCACGACCGCTCTTCTGTTTCTTTGTCACCTCATCTCTTCCGGCAGATGCTAAAATTGTCCGAGCCAACATTGACGTTCAAAGGAGAAGATTGCAAATCGTTCCTAGCAAAGCATAATAATATATTGGACCTCTTGCCCCTTTTTTTGGAAAACCCGGATCTAGTTCCTCAAGATATTACAAGCATGCAAGTTAGTTCATTTAAAATTCATTTTCACGAAATTGCTTAGCTGTTTACAAGAATAACGTGACAGGAATCCACAGCTACTGTTTCCCGCATGGCTCTTTACATTTTGTATTTCACAGTCAACGAACAAGCCATTTTTTATTGGGGAAGGATAATTTCTTATGAAATCTCTTCCCAATTGCCAAGCTACAAAAGGGGAAAGAAATTTTATATGTCATCCTATTTAGTTTTTGCAATAACACATTCCTGTCGATTTCCACAACTGTCTCTGTCCAAGAATGTCAACTGCGATTTCCACCGAGTAACGTTCTGGTACCAGGCCTTGTGGAAGCACAAGGCTTCCCACTATTTTTATGAGGTTTTTAATGGCTTTCTGTCTATTTTCAAACTTTTCTTGTTAGGAGAAAATGCTCCCCGCTTATCTGAACAACCAACTAATTTTTTGGACAAAAAGGGAACAGTCCAACATTTGGATAATTACACTGTCATAAGAATTTTTGGCTCCACGGAACAACCTGCTCTCCTTCCATGTCACATTACAGACATAATTTTTATTGCAAAAGTAGCACGTTAATACAACTACTGGTTCCATCTGTTCCAAAGGAAGAAAAAAAAACAGTTCATTCCCATGCCTTGGAAAATAGGGGAGTTCGTGTTGAAAAACGTCAACAAATTTGACGATTTCGCAACACATTTTAATATCTCCAACCTCAGATATGCTGAACACATAAAAGGATTCGACCCCTATGATATTTTTAGACAACATTTACATTCACTTGGCCTCAACGATTGCTTTGTAAATAAACACCTGCCAAAAAACAGAGACAGTCACAGACCTACCTCTGATGTCGATGACGTAGAGACAGTGCAAACTACACCAAATTGTACACGCAACAAAGGAAAGACCCCAATGACAAGAGTGTTCAATCCGCAAATACCACTCCAAAAAGTACAACATCCCGGAGCATCCCTCGAACGACCCATCACAACAACAAAGAAACCCATAATTCTTCAAACTGAGGAGGAGATAACGACCCTCATCACTCTAAAATTGATAGTTCTCACAAGCTTCCAATGGAGAAGAAGAGAAAAAAAAATGTGGGGCAGGCAGAAGACCCAGAAATTCAGAGGGAGAACATGGAAATTGACATTGATCTGGATGCCATGTTCCCCTTCTTTGATCAACCCGAGGACGCCATCCACCATAGCCATCCAATGGACATATCCGTTGCCCAAAATTTTGATGAAGATGAATCCTTCGTGTTCCAGAGTGTTGTTTTTGATAGCCGGAACAAAAAAATGATATTTCAGAAGAAAAAAAATGTTAAAAATATCAAAGGCAAATCTTGTTCAGAGGTTGATGTTGCCAACATGTGGTCGTCCCAAATCTGTCAACTTCACACTGCGACCTGAGAAGCACTTCATGACTCCATTGAACGCATGGAGACCCACAATGTTAGACTTAAGGACTGAGTCAAGGAATTGGAAGACACTTTCTTTCCTATGCCATTGCTTGTCGATCCTTTGGCAATATCCATGCCTGGCACCCCTGTAACCAATGTAAAAGCACCCTCCACCCTGCTCACATCCTGTAAAGGATATGTGGAAAACAATATCACAAAAAGAATGGAACTGGTTACCGATGCCTGGAAAAGATCACAAACCATCGCTTCCCTTGGAACCAGGGCACATAGCTTGCTCGAGCTTTTGCAAGTCGAATTAAAAGATGAAGAAAATTTCTTCTTAAAAACGGTCATCCCTTTTGGCAAGATTGTCAACAATATGACAAACAAAAAGAAGAGAAGAAGATCTTCCATCCAAAAACCAGATTGGCCAATTGAATGCATGTTGGAAAGAAAAAGTAAACAACCTGCGTCTCATTGTTCAGTCATGTGAACAAGTCATATCGAAGAAAGATAAATTATTCACAAAGCTGTCAAATATAGACTTAGCCAGGAAAACAAACGACTTCCAAGACCCCCTCTTAATCGCAAACTCCTTGCCCTTAACCAGAGAAGAGTTCGATAAACAGGTTGCTATGTTTAAGACCTTCTCTCTGGAAAAGTTTTACAGCATCCTTCAATTTGATCAATCTCACGTCAATGTCTGGCTAGTCAAATATGCAATACAGATTGAGGAAATTCATCAATCTCTCTCTAATCTTTCTATCGACTTCCAGGAATTAGAAAACGATATTTTCAACATTAAGATCCGGAATGAGATCAATGTCGCCCCAATGAGAGCATACATTGAAGAATGGGTTGAAGGACAATTGAAATAGGTCGCCAACGAAAGACAATAGGCAGTTGCCAGCATTCCGCCAGCCATGGAGAACATCCTTGAAACCGTAGTCGTCGCCGACATCAATGAAAGTGCAGCCGCAAGCAAATAGCCAAAGCGCTCATATGTACCCTCACTGTAAGTTTACTCATTCCATCTTTCTTTGTTTCTCAACCCAGTTATTCCGCTTTCTTAAATAAACATGTATAGGCAAACAATTATACCTTTCCATTTATTTTCTTTTGTAGCTGTTGCACTCTATCTTCTTTCCACAATCCTGTTTCTTGTAAATATTTCTCTAATGGTTCGCGGGAGCCCCAATCCCAGTCTACATGACAAACGCATTGAAATTCCGGTTTATATGTAACACACTTTGTTCTTTTTTGTATATTTCAAAATTTGCAGTGGTATGTAACAAACTTCTATTTTCTGGCAGATTTCAAATAAAAATGCATCTAAATTTTTATATCCTAAAGACTCTACTCTTATCTTTCAACACTCTATATAACAAATGCATTTATTTTTCAATATGTTAAATTTTTATTCTTATCCTTCAGCAGTCCGTATGACAAATGTTCACAAATACATTAAAAATTTTATATTTCTTATCTCCTATTAATTTTATGTCATCATATATTTTTATCTTTCACCAGTCCACATTGAAAATGCATTTAAATTTCCAAATTTAATCTTGCACTGTCAACAAATTTATTACTTTCTTATATACTTTAAAAAAAAAAGTTTGCTATATACTTTCCAAAATTAGATGGTGTTTGGCCTGCCAACCGTCATTTACTTTTGCCCCATCTTCCAAAATGTGCACCTTGCACACAACATTTCCCTCATATACATTTTGCACCAAACACTTCGTTTCAATTACACTTCGACCCCATTTTTCAAAATTTGCTTTCTAACCTCCTTGGCAGGGACACGCAACCTTGTTTTAAAATGTGTCAAAATTCCTAAAGATAAAGTTACATGATAAAATTTAGGAGAAAATTTACAATGAAAAAGAGACGAGTTTGTCCACTTATTAACTTTCTCCTAACATAATACCCCACCTCTTAATAAAGACTTAATACTGGAAATTAGATAAAAATAATTAAAAACACTTCTATAAAACTTCCCTCCTTTCACATAAATAAGTTCCAAATTCTCTCATCATGGATATAGATCCTTAACTAAAGTTCAAATCCACATGTTCATGAAGTTACCGTAGTCATTAGTGTTCTCATTCCATAATAACATCCAAATGGGAGTTACGATTTACAAATCAACGTGGAGACGTGTCACACGTTAAAAAGTACCATGGTCATTAGTATTCTCGTCTCATAAGAAAATGAAAAAGAGAGTTAGACGTGGAAATGTATAACTTAAAATAGTAAATATAGTAAATGTATAACTTAAAATAGTAAATGTACATTTAACTTAATATTTTTCTGCGGTTATTTTTCCGCGGTTTTGAACGAGAATACTACTTTGCGGTTTTGAAATTAATATTTCTCCGCGGTTTGGAACGAGCATAGTAGATCTCTGCGGTTTTGAACGAGAATAATACTTCTCTTCTTTTTTTTAAGATTATATATCTAGGGTTTTCAACGCAAATACTATTTTAATTTCTAAGATTATATATCTAGGGTTTTGAACAAGAATAATACTTATTTGTTTATTTATTTTTTATGAGATATTTTATTTCTAAGATTATATATCTAGGGTTTTGAACATGAATAATCTTTGTAGTTTTTACCTTTTTTACCCAGAATAATCTCTGTAGCTCTGTCGTCTTCAGAAATTATTTTTTGGCTTCTTCAAAGGGTTGAGCATTTGGACATCTGAAATGAGGTGAGCCACTTTTTATTTTGATTCAATTTTAATTTTAAGTAAAGAGATTTAAATATATTTTATTTATTTTTTTATTTTATGTTTCAAAAGTAAAAGTTGATTTGAGAGATAAAGTCAATCCTTAATAATAATTGTTACATCTATTTTCTCTTCTTTTCAATATGAGCACTCCACCACCTATTCCAAAAACTCACCCTAACAAGGGGAGGCCCCCCAAAATCACCCTAGAGATCCTTTACAATTATATGGAATCAGTAGAAAAAAAAAAGAGAAGAGAGAGATGCCAAAATCCAAATAGAGTTAGAAACATTAGAAAAAAAGAGTGAAGAAAGAGACGTAAAACTCAAAATAGAGCTAGAGGCAATGATTGATAAAAAAAATCAAAGATACCATTCAAACTCAAATAGAGGATAGATTCTTAGGGTTCAAGAGTGAATTGCAAACAATGAAGGATAGAATTCAAGAAATGGAAAAACATAAACAATCAACCCAAGGATTAAAGAGCTAAAAGAAAACCTAATCAATAATTTGACCCTCGGTAATATGGAAAACAAATTAGATATCAAACCCATCAAAGAGGAAATGAATAAGCTAATCGAATTGGACCATGAGTGTAACAAAAGAGCCTTGAACCTCATAATTTTTGGTATAAAAGAACAACAAGAGGAGGATACACTAGCAATAGTAAAAGAAGAATTAA
>SNQJ01S0021058.1:82596-119990 GCA_010110895.2 Picea sitchensis | reverse complement strand
CTTGTCTTCCACGCTCTGAAGTTAGAAGCCCCTTCTAACTTGTTTTCTGACTTCATAGAGTAAGTCATAACTGCTTTGACTTGGTCAACCTTTGACTTTGACCAAAAACTCAAACTTGACGTCTTGGCTTGCTGAGAATACCAGGAGATGCGCTAGGCTAGGGCGCACTAGGCTATCCAGAAATTAGGTCAATCTCTTCACTTAAGGTGCCTCAACAAGAGGGTTAGGGTTTTGTTGCTGCAACAAAACTGGTTGCAACTGCAACTGTAACTGAGCAAATCCTCTTGATCTATTTTCTAGTGGTTAGACTGTCTAAAGATAGTGTGGGCCCATAACCTGTTAGAAAATAATGGATGTGCTCATTTAACCATAGACAATATAACAATATTGTCACCCAACCATAGGCCGAAGCCACCCCTGAGTACCTTAACCTTGACAGAGAATGATTCTGGAAGCAAACCAATAGCCAACCAAGGCTAATGCACCAAGCAAGACTGATCAGAAAGTCCAACCATAACCAATAGAAAGTCTGAGCCTAAACCGAGAATACAGATTGTAGTAGCTGCGGCTGCAACTACTACCCAGACTTGCGCACTTGCCCAGTTTCTGCAGTGCGCACTTCTTCCCAGCTGAAATTTCGAGTTGTGTATGTCAAATGAGGTCTGGCTACTTATATTTATATTGTTTTTCTTGAGTTGTTTGGGCCGACTTCTCATTCTGGAGGCTAAATACTTAATATTAAATATTTCCTTGAGTCGACTTATCTTCTAGGGTTATGTTCAATGCTTTAGGGTTTCTTCTTGCTTCTCGAAATATTTTATTCTCGTTAGGGTTACACGTGGAGGTAAAATACCTCCCACAACTACCATAATATCAACAGACATGGTACAAAATTTGAAAAAATAAAAAATATATATAATAAAATTCGACACTCATAGAAATGAAAATAGCATACCAACATGATTAATCATGAAACATATATATTTCAAAAACACATTGTCTTGTTCAAAAGCTAAAAACATGTTCATGAAAGTTTGAAACATAGCATTAAAGACATGAACATAACATTAAAAAGTTTTACAAAAGTCAGCGTGCAAAAAAAAAACTAGAACAGGAACACAAGTTTCATTCTTGATGTTCCTGTGGCCTACTTGTTACATCAAAAAGCTCTATGTCATCAAGAGCACTAGGGGCAGTAAAAGCACTAGAAGCATGATCGCCACTGAATTCAGCACTAGCCGAGGCTATCACTCTCAATGCCAAGATCATCTCCATCTTCTGGTGCATCTGGAACAGGACTGAGCCATGGAGTAGAAGAATTGGATGAGTCTTTAGCCACATTCTTTAAATCCAACTGCAAGTTACTACGAAGATAAACAAGATCTTCTAATTTTCCAGATAACAATCTATTTCTTTTCTTGGAATGAATATAGTTAAAGGAACTCCAATTCTTTTCACAAGCTGATGCACTTGATCCTTCGCTCAAGACACAGATTGCAAAATTTTGAAATTCTGGGGCCCCATAAAATTCCCACCATATTGCTCCAACAACTTTAGTTCTATCATACTTTGCTGATTTGGTTCCAAATACCCATTCTTCTAATCTGTATGCTATGAGTTGAGATCTAACTGAATATGCAATTGATGGATCTGGAAGTAGCTTGTCAATAGCCTCATAAAGTCCACTCATGACTTCGTCATCCCGATGTCTTGATATTCCAAACAATCTAGGGTCTAGATAGCAACCCGCTGCATGTAAAGGACTATGCATCATCTTCCATCTTTGATCAATTACCTCCCATATCTCTTGGTAATTAGCTTCCACATTATCAAAAGCAGTTGCAATGGCTTCCTTGCAATGATCCATGCCCTCATAAATAAAACCAATAGAAGGTTTGTCACCATCAACCATGCGGAGCACATTAACAATTGGATTACACATTTTTAAAACTTTGTCAGCGTTTTCCCAAAAGCTATTGTTGAGCACTATTTGTTCCACATTTTTTCCTTTTGATTCTTTTGAAAGGTGAGATCTCTCCCACTCAGTATTGCATAAAATAGCTCTTAGGCTTGTTTTTTCCTCAACAACTCTTTTCAGAGTAATGTAAAATGTAGCAAACCTTGTATCACAACGCCTCAACAATTCTCTAGTTGCATTTTTCTTGTATATGCTCAAAGTGAGACGATGGTTGATGATAAATGTTGAAATTATTGCAGCTGCAAGAGCCATTCTTTGGGAGGATGGTGTTAGAAATAGGGAAAAATTGAAAACAAACATACCTTTTTAAAATTTCTGTTCACTAGGTCAGCATAAAGAATGAGAGATATAAACAGATCTAAAACAAACAAAAATTCTGAGTATGAAAAATAAACTTTTATCTTACCTCCTGATTCAATGATAGATGTACCTGTCACATGTGTGTATGTAAGCCTTTGTAAATCTGCTCAGAATTTAGTTTAGATTCCTGGATCAAACATCTAGGGTTTGATCTCTGTCAATGTGGACTGTGGGACAGTTCTGCCATAGATAGAGACCTCCAAAAGAAACACCAATAAAACCAGTCTTAACAGTAATACCCCCAGCAGAAAAACCCTCCATAACACAGTGATATAGCACAGGAATGAAAACTGGACAGCAAGGAAATCAACCACAAGCAAACCCTCACACATATCTGGACAGCAAGAAATCAATCACAAGAAAACCCTCACACAGATCTGGACAACAAGTTAGCATACTCTCCACAAATAAAAAATAACAAACCCTCTACACAGAATTTCTGGACAAGAAGTGGGCAGATCCTCCATAGGCAAATCAGCAAAATCTTTCACTCAGAATTTCTGGACAGCAAGAGGGTAAACCTTCCATAGGCATCTTAGCATAACCTTTCACTCAGAGTTTCTGGACAGCAAGAGGGTAAACTCTCCATAGGCTTCTCAGCATACCACGCGGCTGCCAGAAGGAGAAGTCGCTGCCTACACCCAACAAAACTTTAGCCCAGAGAAGAGGCCGCGGGACCTAAAGGGTAGATCTGACACCCTAAAGGAAGCACTTAAGATGAGTGGACAGGTCCGGTGGCTAACCCTGCTTAGATGGATAGAACGATTACTCAAAGGAGACACCTCAACATCTCTTGCACCAACAAACAGTCAAGAAGTAGCACCCAAGACCAAAACAAAACTCAGATCTGAATCTGATCCACCAACAGAAGAGGCCGCATCAACACAAGAACAAAATACTGAGGTAGTCGCAGCAAGGAGAGAGAGGAGTGAAAAGTGTGTGTAATAGAATGCTAGGGGGTAGGGTCTTATTTATAGTTAGGGAGAGGGGTGAGGGCAATTAAAAATTATAATTAAATATTAACTTTTAATTAATATAAATATTAATTAAAATGTCAATTAATATTAATATTAATTATAAAAACCCTAAACACATAAAACCCCAATCACATAACATAAAACCTTAATCACATAAAGTAAAACCCCAATCACATAAAACAAGAGGAAAACAAAACAACAAGGGGGTACTTGTTAGGACAAAGTCAAGGGGGTTCATAATGGCAAAACATGTCCACATGGGTCTCATAGTGACTTATAAACTTTATCATCACTGCATAAGAGGGTATATCAACAATGTGGTCATGTCCATCTTCATAGACACTCCTAGGTCTCATGGACCATCCCGAGAGAGAGGAAGAGGATCACACATCAACACATCTTGGTATTACACCAAGATCTACCTGGTCAAAGACCAATTTTCCCTAGAACACATCTGGGGGCCCTAGGGTCTTATCCACCAAGGTACAAGACCAAGGATCAAACCATGCATTAAGCAAGGGTTCCCTAGAACACATCTAGGGGCCCTAGACACATCTAGGGATTTATATAAACCACCAAGGAATATATCCAATGATCAATCCAAGCACCGGACAAGGATTCCCTGGACCACATCCAGGGGCCCTAGACACATCTAGGGACTTACTGCTTGGTCCAAGACCAAGAACCCCAGTCATATACTGGGGGCCCTCACTAGGGTCTTTTGCCATGGCTCTCACTGCTTGGTCTCATACCAAGAAACCCCAGGAGTTTGTTGGGGGCCTAGTCCATAGCTAGGGGAGTGTGTTGGGGGCCCTAGTCCATAGCTAGGGTCTTTTCCATCCTCCGGAAAATGGCTCTTGCAGCCGAATTAATTTCAACAGATGGCATAAGACCCTAACTGAGATCTAGGCCCCCCAGTGCACTCTTGGGGTTCTTGGTTTGGGACCAAGCAGTGAGAGCCATGGCAAAAGACCCTAGTAAGGGCCCCCAGTATATTGCTGGGGTTCTTGGTCAAGGACCAAGCAGTAAGTCCATAGATGTGTTTTAGGGCCCCTGGATGTGTTCCAGGGAATCCTTGCTTGGTGCTTGGATTGATCCTTGGATGTGTTCCTTGGTGGTTGATGATATAAGTCCCTAGATGTGTTCTAGGGCCCTTGGATGTGTTCGAGGGAATCCTTGCTCAGTGCTTGGATTGATCCTTGGATGTGTTCCTTGGTGTTTGATGATGTAAGTCCCTAGATGTGTTATAGGGCCCCTGGATGTGTTCCAGGGAATCCTTGCTTAAACGCTTGGGTTGATCCTTGGTCTTGTACTTTGGTGGATAAAGACGTTAGATGTGTTCTAGGGCCCCCAGATGTCTTATGGGGTATCCTGGTCTGGGACCAGGTAGTTCTTGGTTGAGTACAAAGATGTGATGATGTGTGATCTTCTTCTTCTTTCTCGGGATGGTCCATGAGACCTAGGAACAACTAGAAGATGGACATGACCACATCATTGGTTTTTTCTCTTATGCAGGGATGATAAAAGCTTATAAGTTATCATGAGACATATGTGGACAATTTGCCATTGAAGAAGACCCCTTTGAGTTTGTCTTATAGCCTCCTCTTGCTTGATTCTCGTTCCCCATCTTGCTTAATGTGGTGTTGGTCTTTTATAAGTCATTTTGACTTATTTGACTTTCTAATTAATATTTTTATTAATTAAAAATATTAATTATTATTTTATTAATTATTTTATTTTTTAGGTTTTTAATTAAACCTAACCCTAACCCCTTCCTAAACTATAAAAGGAACCTCTCCCTCACCCTTTTTTGTTTAATCATCCCACACTCTCATCTCTTGGTCTGAATTTGCTGCAGCTAACTTAGTTTGGTTTTTTTGTTTCGTGGAGCCTCCTTGGTGGATCTTCTCTTGCTGTTTGGGTGCGGCCTCCTTGAAGGTTTCTCTTCTCTTGCTTTTGGGTGCGACTTCCTTGAAGGCATCTCTCTTGATGCTTGGCTCGGCTTCCTTGTGCTGGTGCAAGGTATGACACCTCTCCATTTGCTGCTAGGGTGCAGCAGCCCTTCCTCTCTCCTCCTCCTTGTTTGCCGCTGCTTCCTTCTTGACTGCCGCCAGCTTTATTCTTGATTACTGCTAGCTGCTGCTCTTTTCTTATGGTTGCTGCCCCTCTTTCTTTGGCTGCCACTGGTACCTCTTCATGCTGCTGCTGTCCCTCTTCATCTACAGTATTTAGGGCTTGTTATGACAGCCCTAAAGAAGCTAACTTAGGCTGAAACTTTTGCTGCTGCTGTCCTAAGTTTTGAGCAATTTTTGAGAGGGCTATTTAGGGTTTAATATCAGCTTTGAGTTTTTTGGTATTTGGGGTTTTATACCAAACCTCCTTGCTGTTGATGTCTTTCCTTTTAAAGCTGCCACTTCATCTTCTTGAGTGCTGCCATTGTCACCTGCTTATGCTACCTTGTTACAGCCCTTAGGGCTTGGTGGGGGCAGCCCTATTAATTGCTACTTAAGTCTGCCCTATTTACTGTAGCAGTTCTTTATACTAGACAGTTTTGAGTAGGGCTGTTAGGGGCTTCTTATTTCAGCCCTTGGTTGGTCATTGGGGTTTTTGTATCAGTCCTAGACTTATGCTGATTTGTCCTTGATTTATATCCTACTCTTCTTGGCACACTGTTCACATAATTCATGATGAGATCAAACCCTTGAGGGTTTGAGGGTTTGATCCATGACCTTTATAGCCTTTACTGAGCATACAGAAAAGAGGACATCCACTAACTCCTAAGGTAAATCTGTTCTTTGTTTGATGAAGGTAATGTTCAGTTTTACTTTGCTAATTATCATATCTATTTATGCTAATGTTCAGATTTGTTTTTATTACTAATGATCAGATCTGTTCGTGTTTAGATCTAGCTTAGAATTGTTTTCTACATCTTCAGATCTATTGTTTTATTTCTGTGATTGATCTACTTCAGAGATTTGTGTTTTGATTGCTGATCTATATCTAAAGTAGTAAACAAAATTAAAAGAATATTGCTGTTCTAGTTTTCCCTTGAAATTCTAACATAAAATTTGCAATTGTTTTTCCTCTGCAAATTGTCTCATTGACCCATGGAAATTTGGCTAAATCATGAAGCAATAAATCCAAGCAGTGAGTTGCACAAGGGGTCCAATAAATGTTTGTGTACTTCTCCATAATCATCTTTCCTGCACCAACACAATTCGAGGCACTATCTGTGATAACTTGGACAACATTTTTCTCCCCAACCCCCTGAATTGCTTCATCCAAAATTCTGAAAATAAATTCTGATGTCTTCACTTCGTCCATTGCATTAACTGCTTTCAAAAAATATACCCCTTGAGGGGAATAAACCAACACATTGATCAATGGACGATGACACAAGTCTGACCAACCATCACTCAAAATCATACAACCTGTATGCTTCCAAGACTGTCTAATGTCATCCAACATCAATGGCCTTTTTTAATACATTTTTAAAATATGGACACCTGACCACATTGAATGGAATTGCAAATGCTTAAAAAAATTCGACAACAACATCATCATCTTCTTGTTTTTCAATAGGTTTCCAAAATTGGTTTAATATTTTGGTTCCACCTGCTTTTGCTGGGGCAGAACTTGAGCCACCCATGTTTGATGAAGAATGAATGGTGTTTGAGGAAGACATGGCAATCTCCCTTTCAATCTGTTGCCTCTTTATATCCCTTTTTCCCTTTTCTACCTTTGATTTATTGTAGTCTTTCTCCACTGCATCTTTCTGCTCATCAGATATCTTTGTGCATCCTTCCACACCACCTCTACTACCATTACTGATACCAAGGAGGTGGTCCACTGCTCTTGTTAAAGAGCCACTGAAGTTATGTCCACATAATTGACAGACAAGACCATTTCCTTCTTTCTTGACATGTTTCCATGCCTTTCTTGCTCTGAGAGGATGGCAGACCTAGTTTATTCTGTGCAGATTATTTCAGCGAGCTTGAAGGACAAAGCTCTGGACAACCATGTTAATCATTAGTGTGAAGGTTGAGGATTGACTTAATGGGGTTTCAAATTTTCTTCCTTGGAAGGCAAGACTGATACTGCTCATGAAGGAGCAAGATTTGTCGGATGTCGTGACCAGTGGTATTCCAGCTCCAACAACAACACAAACTATAGCGTAGGGCGCACAACAGGTGCAATTAGTGGTAGATTTGGCTGTACGGGCTGTTAGCACCATGATTTTCGTAGCTAGAGTTAGAGGTTTGTCCAAATTTTTCAAAGTCATGACATGATCTTGGAAAAACCAAGGCATTCCTAGATGAGTCATAGGTTAGGGTGAACATCATGTCAAAAGGTATTATGGTTCATCATCACCTTTCATGAGGTTAGAGAAGGAACAATCATGACACTCCATGTCATTGGTATCATTGCAAACTTCAAAAACATACTCATTGTGCAAGTTTGATGCGCAAAGGCTTTGCTGCTTTCATTTGTTGCGCGTTGCGCAGAGGATTTCGTCATGCAGAGGATGCTGTCGCGCATAGGATGCTGTTGTGCATAGGATTTTGTCACGCAGAGGATGCTGTCGTGGATAGGATGCTGTTGCGCAAAGGATTTCATCGTGCAGAGGATGTTGTCGTGCAGAGGATTTTGTCGCGCAGAGGATGTTGTCGTGCATAGGATGCTGTCGCGCAGAGGATGTTGTCGCACAGGGATGCTGTCGCGCAGAGGATGCTATCACGCAGAGGATGTTGTCGTGCATAGGATACCGTCGCGTAGAGGATTTCATCGCACAGAGGATGCTGTCGCGCAGAGGATTTTCCTGTGCACAGGCTATAGGGCACGCTGCGTAAATGACTGGTTTAGTGGTCAACTTCAAGATCACTTTCTGACCAACTAAAGAGTAATTTTGAAAATCCCCGAGAGGTTTTTGTCGAGGACAAACCAAATAATAAAAACCTCTCTTAGATATGCAAAAGGTGTCACGGATTGGGAGACTCGAAGGAATCTTTGAGCCCTAGGATTTTGCTGTGCAGAGGATGCTGTCGTGGATAGGATGTTGTTGCGCAAAGGATTTCATCGTGCAGAGGATGTGGTCGTGCATAGGATGTTGTCATGCATAGGATGCTGTCGCGCAGAGGATGTTGTCGTGCATAGGATGTTGTCGCGCAGAGGATTTCATCGTGCAGAGGATGTTGTCGCGCACAGGATTTTCCTGCGCACATGCTACAGGGCGCGCTGCGTAAATGACTGGTTTAGTGGTCAACTTCAAGATCACTTTCTGACCAACTAAAGAGTAATTTTGAAAATCCCCGAGAGGTTTTTGTCGAGGACAAACCAAATAATAAAAACCTCTCTTAGATTTGCAAAAGGTGTCACAGAATTGGGAGATTCGAAGGAATCTTTGAGCCCTATTTTTCAATTTTCATGATTTCCTGTTTGAGACATGTTTTTGCGACATGTATTCCGGCCAGATGGAGATGAATTTCAAGAAACCGAGATAGGTTTTTCTTTATAACGAGCTTACCTACAAAAACCGTTCTCAGATTTTACATAGTTGTTACAGTTTGAGAATTACAAGTGGCGTTTTGAAGCCTATTTTTTAGAATTTCGCCTCCTGAAAAGCAGGAAATCAGTTAAAACGTGTCATTTTTTGTTTGTAACTGTTTCTACTTTGGGAAAGGGGTTGGAGTTCGAAATGGTGAGCTGGAAAGGACCTATAGTGCTATATATTGCATGGTACAAGAGGAGATAAGGGTTGGACCCTTGGGGGATTGGACTGTGTATCTTTTTCCTGAATATCTTTATGAGCTAAATGCAGAAGTATCGTGCTTTCATGAAGCAGAGATTCATTACGGTGTTGTTTTAAGTATGTCTTTTCTTTGTAATGTTCATTTCCATAATTGTCTGTTCTTTCCAGTATTTAGCTGAGAGTAAATGTTTGGAATTCATCCATCTTTGATGCTCCATTCATACGGTAAATACTTGTTATGTGTTTAAAGATTGCGGGTTCAGAATTCATCCATGCTTGATGCTCTGCTCATAGTAATCTATCTTTCTGTATTTCATCTAAAGTTACATTGAGAACTCATCCTTTGCTAGATGCTCTCAGTGTGATGGGCTGCCCCTTTCTCTTTTCTGCTTCCATCCAAAATATTGCCCATTGCTGAAGAATAACACTTACTTTGCCTTTGTTCTCTGTGAGTACACCACCAGTCATTAGCTCAATATTTTAATTTCAGAACTTGACTCCATTGCCCAATGGTACCTTTTCCTTGTTTGTCCTAACAACTCTTTTAAAACAAAAACAAACCCGTCCTATCTCAGAATCTGACCTCTGTGCCTTTATTGATGAAACCCTTGAGTTATTACCAGTCATTAGACCTCTGAGAGAGCCCTCTCTGGTTGTATAGGTCATAATACAATTTAAAGTTGGTTGAAACAGTTACCTTGGGGTTTTCTTTGATACAACCCAAAGAAATTTTCGAGTGCTAACATGGGCAACATTGGAGAAGAAAGAAATAAAGGCACAAAGGGTGATCCTAGAAGCTATCAAGGATCATTTGATCCCACATGTGTCAGAGAAGGTCAGTTCCAAGGAGATGTTTGATGCCCCAGTATCACTTTTCCAAAGCGATATCATGATTGGAAGATGATTCTCAAAGCTAAGCTTAGAGAATGCAGAATGATCCACTTCGACAATGTGACTAGCCACCTTATGAGGATCACATAGATCCATGACCAGCTTGCAGCTATTGGAGAGGTTGTATTGGATGTAGAGCTAGTAAATGTTGCTCTGAATGGATTCACCAAGGCATGGGAACCATTCATCATGGGAATCTGTGCCTGAGAGCAGCTTCCCAAGTGGGAGAGACTTTGGGATGACTACATTTAGGAGGAGACTTGGAAGGAGTCTAGATCCAACAAGCAAGGAGGAGGTGGAGGAGATGAAAACTTAGCCCTTGTCAGCAAAACCAAGAAAGGAAAAGGGAAATTTTTTGTCAAGAAGGGTAATAGTCAGGGAGAGGGGCAACAATCTAGGTAGAAGAGAGACATGAGCAAGATCAAATGCTACATTTCCATAAGAATGGCCACTTTGCCTCTTAGTGTCCACAGAGAAAGAAAGGCAAGTCGCAGATAGTTGCAACGACAATAGAGACATAGCTGAACGAATTTGCATCAAAGTTCGAGAGTGATTTTTTATTTGTGTCTTATCTTTAACAAGGGGGTGACCTATCACTGTTACCTTAATAGGAAATCCCTTTCTGTTTAGGAGTATGTCAAAATTATCCCAAGGGAGATGTCCTTAATGACCTAAAGGGCTAATGAACTAAAGCAAGGATGCAAAAAATACCCCCCTCTCACTAGTCAGTCAAGTCAAGAGATCTTTATGTCTTAAGAGATGAAGCAAAGAAGTAATGGATGAAGTATACTTGCCGAGAACAAGACATGGGGGATGAAGTATACCTGCCCTAGGGGGGATGAAGAGTGGGAGCTTGTAGCCCCACTGATTTTGTTAATAAAATTACAAAGATATTTTTTGGAATGACTTGTGACCATACATTAGGGGGGTCACAAGTATTTACAAGGTTTTACAAGTTTTTATTGAAGAAAAAGGGGCTCCTGGGGGTCCCGGATGTTTCACATGCGTCCAAAATGGACAGAGTTTCCTCTTATCTGTTCGCCAACCTGCACAAAACAGCGAGCAAACAATGACAAAAGATGGCCAAAAACACTTTGGAAGTGTCTTTGGTTATTAGTATGAAAACCCAAAAAATTGACTAAGGAAAACTGGTGTAAAAAATACAAAAGGAACTAAGAAGAGCAAGCTAAAAAGCTCGTCTCCTTAGGATATTTGTTTGCTGTTTTAAAACAACAAATTAAAGGCACTATAATTGCCAAATATGGAATTAAAAGATCTTTGAAATAAGTCAACTTTTAGCCTCTAAAAATTTCGAAGTAAATTACTTGCTAAAAATGACTTTTCTTGCACTAGATCTAGCTTAAGATGATGAAATGAAAATGAAATTTAGATCTAACTTTTAAATTCACTTACTAACTTAGATAAGAAGGATTTTGAAATCTAATATAGATTTTAAGATAAAGTAAGCAACTAGTAATCCAAATAGATTTTAGATAAAAAATGAGATAAGGGAGAAAGAGTGCTGGATGGAAGCCAACTTTGGGCTATGGGGTCTCTTTGATGTATTGAAGAGGGAATCCTTTCGATTAGATGGACTTGAAGGTGTTGGAGACTCAAGCTAGAGTCTTCCACTCCTCCAAATTAGAGATCCTGCAAACTTAAGACAATGTTACAAAGAAATTGTTAAAAGTAGATGCATCCACTTCCTACACATTCAATCTAGAAAACATGAATTCAAAAAAGAATGACATGAAATCATAGATTAAACATTCTATAATAAGATCTAGTAATGCAAGCTAGCTCCAACAACAACACAGATTGTAGCGTAGGGCACACAACAAGTGCAGCCAGTGGTAGATTTGGCTGTACGGGCAACATTGGAGAAGAAAGAAATAAAGGCACAAAGGGTAATCCTAGAAGCTATCAAGGATCATTTGATCCCACATGTGTCAGAGAAGGCCAGTTCCGAGGAGATGTTTGATGCCCCAGTATCACTTTTCCAAAGTGATATTGTGAATTGGAAGATGATTCTCAAAGATAAGCTTAGAGAATGCAGAATGATCCACTTTGACAATGTGACCAGCTACCTTATGAGGATCACATAGATCCGTGACCAGCGTGCAGCTATTGGAGAGGCTATATTGGATGCAGAGCTAGTAAATGTTGCTCTGAATGGATTCCCCAAGGCATGAGAACCATTCATCATGGGCATCTGTGCCCGGGAGCAGCTTCCCAAGTGGGAGAGACTTTGGGATGACTACATTTAGGAGGAGACTTGGAAGGAGTCCAGATCCAACAAGCAGGGAGGAGGTGGAGGAGATGAAAACTTAGCCCTTGTCAGCAAAACCAAGAAAGGCAAAGGGAAATGTTTTGTCAAGAAGGGTAACAGTCAGGGAGAGGGGCAACAGTCTGGGCAGAAGAGAGACATGAGCAAGATCAAATGCTACATTTGCCATAAGAATGGTCACTTTGCCACTCAGTGTCCACAGAGAAAGACAGGCAAACAGTTGCAGCGACAATAGGGACACAACCGAACGAACTTGCATCAAAGTTCGAGATTTCTATAGCTTCAGAAGGTGTTCTACATTGGCTTGGTGTCTTAGCATGTGGAAGAGAAGTCCTCTCTAGGTGGTTGTTCGAGAGGAGCAACTAATATGAGCTCCTTCCTAAGTTTAACTTAGGAAAAATACATTAATTGAATTATTTGATTAATGTAAACTTTGGGCTAAAGTTTTCTAAGGATAAATAATTAATTATTTAAGTGAATTAGATCTAATCTCCACTGTTGATCTAAGAAGGCTAGGATTTAATCCTAGCCCTCTATCACTTTGGAGATTGGGGATTTGGCCTATGGAGAAAATATAAAGTGAACCTAAGGGAGAGGATGAAGACACATTGAGGAAGCAATTTTCTCAAGGAGTGAGAGACTCGAGTGATTGAGGAGAATTGTGAGGGATTGTAGAGAAGGATCTCAGGGAGAATTTCAGGACAACCGAGTTGGAAAGAGGAGAGGCCAAGTTTCCTAGCAGCCAAGGGACCAAATGCTGAAGGAGGCCAAGGTTTCTTAGGGGCCGATTTCCAGCAAAGGGGCCGATTTCTTGAGACTGATTTCTAGTGGGGGCCGAGTTACAGGTTCTCACACAATTGCATATTTCTCGGTGGGTCTATACCCAGATTTTCCAGATTTAATAAAATGAAGGAAGATTGCTATTGGGTGAAAATTTCTCTGTTGTTGTGTTTGGTTTCTCTGGTTATTTCCGCTGTGTTGACCGTCCATTCAACTAGGGGGTCAACTGCATGTACCATGAAGATATGCATCAATAGATGCAAACATGTCGAAGACTATTTGGTTCTACTGGGCAATTTTTGCCTCCAGCACATATTTTTGTAATCGGAATTTCCGCACCCCTGCGTGGGTTAATAATGTAATAGGTCTGCATGGATCATAGTTAGGTTAGTTGCCTTGGGATTTCTTCATTAGGGGAGTTTCTTTCACTGAGTGTTTTTTATCTTCAGGTTATTAATTTGGCTTTTCAGCGTTATTAATTTCCCTTGAGTTTTTCACTCCCACCAGCAATAATTCCTCCAAAGTGGTGAAAGACGTTCTAATGGAGTTATCCTCTGGTAGCTAGTGTTTAGAAACAATGTAAATGACCATGTATGACATCTTAGAAAGTTTCGCGGAATTCCGTTGAGTCTAGATAGGTTTTTTTTAATTAATTAAAATTGCCTAAGGTTGGGTAATTTAATTAATTAATTTTAATTATTTTTGAGCAAATATTGTAAAAAACTAGGTCCTTGGGCTTTTGCTAGGGGTATTTGTGCTCAAAAGAAATGGAATGAGACCCCCTACACCCTTGGACCAAGTTTCAGCTCAGTCGGACAACTTTCGCTAGGTGTTTGTCCACCAGGAGTCTCAGTCAGTCAAAACAACAATTTTAATTGCTAAGTCATGACATAGGAAAAATGTCATTTTTGTAATTTATGAGCAAATGGGGTAAAATAAAGATGGAAAATGATAAAAAAGACTATTCCTAACCTTTTCCAACCCTCACATCACCCCCTCACCTAGCCATTAAGCAAAAACGTCATTTTCCCTAGAGAGGTGTGCCCCCTTTCTAGAAAGTTTCCAAAAAGTAAAAAATAAATAAAAAAATTAATGGGAGACTTATTCTGTCCCTTGGTGTGCCTCCCTAGACCCTACAACTCATCATTTGACTTGTCAAAGCCTTGCCAACTCACTCCAACTCATTGCCACTTCATTCATCCATGCCAAAACCCTAACTTACCAAAACCCTAAAAGTGACTTTTCTTTGATGTGTGACACTTGTAACTCATCCAAGAGGGGTAGCTTTGCCTTCCCAAGAATAAATAGAACCCCTCCCTCACTCATTTCTGACCATCTCTTGAGCTATTGTTATGCTACTGGATTCTTGCCCCATCTCTCTCTCATTTTTCCATCTTGGTCTCACTCCATCTTGCTCTTGAGAGTTTTGGAGCAACTAGTTGCTGCAAGACTCTCCCTTGGATTAATAGAAAGGCTTTGGAGGATTTTGAAGTAACAAAGATTAGTCTTGCTACTCCATGCACATGAGGTGATATTGTTTCTTTATACATTTTGTGAATATTGAGTAGATCTCTTGGGTAAATTAGTTTACTTGGATAGGTTAGGCAATAGTGTAGTTGCTGGCCTAAATGTGTTGGGTAGCTAATGATATAAATTAGTTTATGTTATTTGCCTATGCAACTCATTATCTACTATTGCATCTCACATTGTGTTTCAAAGATCGCAGGTTTTGCTTCAAGGGTTTTGTTGGGATAGCCTCGAGCAAGAGTCTACCCTCATAGCTCACCTAAACTTCATAGTCTTTCACATCTTAGTTTCTGCTCATTCATATCAGATTCGATTTGCTAACAATCTTAGATAGGTCATATAAAATCAATACTTTTAAAAAAAATTTGTATGTAGGAAATTTCCGTTGAAAAACGAGAGTTTTCTTAACTTTCTTGTGTGTTGTGCAACATTTCCAGCAAGCAATATCTTGCTGGTTTTTGCAGGTTCTTACCAGGTCAAGGGGTTATGATGCCCATTTTCGGTCACAAAACACACCAAAGGCTCCTCCTTTGATTGGATAACAAACACCCAACCTTTCCTCTTTCATTCTAGCATTGTAGCAAGCCCTCGGGAAGTTCCCTTGAGGCTTGTATTCTTGTAATAAGTTTTCTCTTTTTGTAAAGTTGTTAGTGCCTATTCCTTGGGTGAGAGATTGGCAAAGCCAACCCCCCAAAATTGTAAGGCTAGGGTGTAGTTTTAATTTTCTGCGTTTTTTTCATTCTTTTGCCCCACTTGTCATTAGGGCAAGGTTGTGTGGCTAGGATTGCTTTAGTGGTAGTTTAGTCATTTAATTTTCAACCCCCTTTGGCACAAAATAGGAAGGCTTGCCTCCACCTTGTGCCATTGTGAATGGTTTGTCGTTCTTGTATTTTATTTCAAGTTTTATTTTTCGTATTTTCTACACCATGGATGTGAAGTTGGCCTAGCCAACCCCCATATAGTATGGCTAGCTTAGTTGTGGATGTCTAATATGCTTATGGTTAAAATTATTTAGAGTAGATCTCACACAACATATGCTAGTTTAAGCCCATAGACTCTAGAGGCATAGGATTAAATCTTGTGTTTCAATCTTTCTTTCTTGCAAGCTCTTGTCATTTAAGCATTTATCTTTAAAACTTTCAAACACACATGGGCATGTTGATGGTGTAAAAACAATATTTATTTCCAACATTCTTTTAAGGTTCTATATGTGATTTACATGCATTGATCTAGTGATTTAGAACACATTTTATGCTGGTTAAAAGTTTTGGTTTTGGCACTTTTTGGGCAAGTAAAAGTCACCTAAACACACCCAAACACCTAAAAACACTTAGTCCATAGGCCTTATAACTTATTAGACTTAATAGGACACCTTAACTCACCATCTTCGCCATTTAAAACAGGGTTTGAGGAAGGCAACGAAAGGTGCTAGGCCGGGGACGGTCTCATGGCGCGCGACGTCCTTTCCGGGAGTACTTGGATCTTAGGGTTGACCTGTGAAGCTAGGGTAGGCCTCGTTGCCTCACTTCTTGAGCATCCAACAACCACTTGGTAATTGGGGGAGGAGAGTTTTGGGTTGACACTGTTAGAATATAGAAGATGGTGTGCTCGTTTTACCATTGACGATACCCTCGTCACCCAACCATAGGCCGAAGCCACCCTCCGAGCACCTTAACCTTGACTGAGAATTACCTCGGAAGCAAACCCTAGGCTTAGATAGCCAAACCAGGTGTAGCGCATCTTCCTCCAAGGATAGCGCACCAACAATAGCTGATCAGATAGTCCAAACCCTAGCTAAGAGATAGTCCAAGCCAATACTGAAACTGCTAGCTGCAGCAGCTGCACCTGCAACTCTCCTCCACACTTGCGCACCAAACTGGGAACTGCAGTGCGCACCACTTGCTGCTCTGCAATTTTGAGATGTGTCAAATGAGAACTGGCGCCTTGTATTTATACTGGTTCTGCCAGATTTGTTGGGGCCGACTTCTCCTTCTGGATATGTGTCTGTTCAGTATATTATTATTATTTCTGGCCGACTTCTTCTCTTGGAGGCTAATAACCTATATAAATTATTTTCTTGAGCCGACAAGACTTCTAGGGTTATTAGCCAACTCATTAGGGTTTTCTCTTGCTTTTCGGAGTCTTCTATTCTCATCAGGTTCACACATGGAGGTAAATACCTCCCGCAACTACCATAATATTAACACTCCCTCCTAGCTAGGGAGGTATTACAGGTAATGGTCTTGAGCACAAAAACATACAATTTACCCGGTAGCATCAATATAGTCGTCTAGACTATCTCATGACTAGATCATGAGCATCACCATCACCATCAATTGCATCATCTCTCGAAACCATACTTCATCTGAGTAATTAGACATGATGCTGGATAAGTCACTCACACCATAGAGTGATCAAATGAGAATCGGCGCTTTGTATTTATAATTCCTCACTCAGATTTGTTAAATACTTCCTTCTCGATATGTGTTTGTTCAAGATATTATTATTATTTCTGGCTAATTTCTTCTCTTGGAGGCTAATAACCTATATAAATTATTTGAGCCTACAAGACTTCTCAGGTTATTAGCCAACTCATTAGGTTTTCTCTTTCTTTCTGAGTCTTCTATTCTCATCAGATTCACACATGGAGGTAACAATTCCGCGAACTACTATATTATTTAACACTCCCTCCTAGCTAGAGGTATTACGTGTAATGGTCTTGAGCACAAAACATACAATTTGCCCCAGAGCATCAATATAGTTGCCTAGACTATCTCATGACTAGATCATGAGCATCACCATCACTATCAATTGTGGCATCATCTCGAAACCATACTTCATATAAATAATTAGACATGATGTTGGATAACTCACTCACACCATAGAGTGATACAAGAGTCATTGTTATAATCTAGAAGAGTACGTTCGAACTATTTTCCGTCTCCTGAAAATCTCATTCATCATTCTCACTGGATGATGACATTCCACAAACCGATAGTCTTCAAGGAAACTAGAACAAAAATAGAACACAACTTTGTTCATCCAGTACATAACTACAATCCAGTTGGTTCTACTACCACACCAAGTAACACACAAGTACTTGATCAACAACGATAGTCACGAATAAAGGAACATATCCACCACAAGAGTCTTCATCTACTATCATACAATATTCATAACAAACATCCGATAGCAACATTATGATATAAACCTAATTATCTCGGCTAATCTTCACTCACACTGTGGAGCTTTGGAAAGAAATATTCCCCACGCAACGCTGGAACATATACCCACCCACAGTCTACATTCCATCAAGTTATATAGTCTTCATAACAAATATCCGGGATAGCAACCTGCACGTAAACAATGTTATGATATAAACAAAATCATATGGGCCATTATTCCACACACATCTATGAGATCTAGAAGAAAATATGCCCTCAGAAAGTAAAAAAATCAACCATGGGATATATAGACTATTATTCTCAAGCAAGGAAGAATAATTGTCCTGTCAACCCGGACCATTCCCCACCTCCGCCATTTCTCTCCTTCCTACACTAATCAAAGTGCACCTTGGAGAGAATGTATAACCCTAAGGAATGATGAGTTTGGACCATTCCCCACCATGCGCCATTTCCTACACTAATCAAAGTGTACCTCGAGAGAATGTATAAACCCTAAGGAATGTCTCATTCCCTGATTGTCGAAGCCGGGACCATTCCCACCCCGCCATTCTCCTACACTCCAATCAAAGTGCACGCTTGGAGAGAATGTATAAACCTGCAGTGGAATGTTTGTCCCCTGACACGTAGCCCGACCATTCCCACCCCGGCCATTCGTCCTGCCAATCAAAGTGCACCTTGGATATAATGTATAAACCCTAATTAATGATTGTCCGGACCATTTCTTTCGTTAACCACAAGAGGAAAAAGACTGCCTTGCATCAACCTCCAAAACAGCATCATTCTCTCTGTTAACCACAATGAGAAATCACGTCTCAGCTGGTGGCTGCCTCTTGAGTAACCCCTCAAGAAGAGAGATTGTTCTAGACCACCCCCCCATGTTAACCATACTGGAAGTCGTTGTCTATGATACATCAACACTGCACTACTTCCCATGTTAATCACAATGGGAAGGACTGGTCTGTCGGGGTTTTAATCCACTTTCCTAACAGAAAGCATCCTGCCTAAGATGGACTATCAATCTTGAAGATGAATGTCTTCAATAATGTTTCTGCCCTCCCAACTTGGAGTCATTTCTTTTCAATAAGAAGGAAGTGGGTTTCCACTTAGCTCCAAATTTTGAGTACACAAACTCTTTCATCTTGGATAGAAGCTTTACCAAAATGTTCATTATCTACCATCCTGGAGATATGTATTGGAGGAATCATTTTCTCCTTTCTGGGGACTTCATCATGGATAATGTAATGCTTTGATTTCAAATGTACTTTTGTCCGGAACACCGTGGAAGGCTTCATGTAGATTCAACAATAGAGTATATCATAGTTGGAAAACCTCCAGTGCACAACAAAAAAACGTGGTGAATATTTCCTATAAAATCAAGATGACTACTGAGTAGTCATCTTGATGCAAACAAGATATGTACAAGAAATAAGAAGAGTGTTGTTACCTTTAGAAGAAGAAGTCTCTCCATCCCGCTAGCCTTCAGGGTTCCTTTCTTCTCGCAATCGATGCTTCGTATAGTTTCTCCTTCCTTTCTTTAGCTCTGGGACAACGATTCTTGTAGTGACCATACTTGACTACAGCATTGCACTTCCTCAAGTGTCTTCTTGATTTTGGCTTTCCCTGAACCAAACTTCCTTGTTCCCTAAGTCCTTGAATCTTACCGTAGAAAGCTTGATTGTCGTACTTTGGGGTTTCTCTTTGCATTGATCCTTGATTCTTCTTTTGAGCACAACAAGTCCAAGTTATTCAAATGTCTGATACTCTTCCTTGTGTTCATGCTTATGAAAAATGCATCCCACATCTTGAGAAGACAATTGAGTACTATATTCACCAATTATACTTTGTAAGGATCTCCCAACTAAGTGATCTCTTCAATAGCTTGTAGTTGACTCTTAACCGGGAGATCCCATAGCATGATGTTATGTTGTCGTCATCATTCATCTTCATGTTACGCAGCTCATTCTTCAGACTCACAACTTGTCCATATAATGTTTTTGACTGAAGAGATTTGTTAGGGCATCGTGACATCTTCTTTCGATGAGTCTAGATGGGAGATATAGGGTACCGGGTATCTTCTTATGGAATCCACTATGATACTCATGGCATTGATGTCAACATCTTGAACTTCTCCATAGCCGCAACGCTCAAGGTTCCTTCTCTTTCCCTTTCAAACTCGGCTTCAATGACCTTTCCTTTTCAATGATATCCAATACTTTTATTCTTGGTAAGGATGAATCCTCGATCTGCCTTCCATGCGCTCAAGTTAGAGGCTCCATCTAATTTGTTCTCGACTTCATAGAGTTAATCATGGTTTTGACTTAGTCAAACCCTAGATTTGACTATAAATTCAAACTTTCACGTTTTGGTTTAATTTTCAAAATCCCAACCTGCCAGCATCAACATTTTCAGCTAAATTTAAATGCCAAACTCAGTTTCAGCATTGTTTCAGCATATTTTACAGCCTTGTGTTTCAGCATAATCTACAGCTTGGTGTTTCATCATCTGCTCAGCACCGTGTTTCAACATATGTTACAAAGACTGTGGTTTCTTGAGTAAAACTTAAATATAAAATAAATTTAGAACTCTAAAATATGAGGATTCTCAACATCGCTTTCAATCTGTAAGTAAAATATCGAATAAGGTAAAACTCGGAAAATATAAACAAAGATATTCGGTCTAACTGACCCTCGAAAACCCAATAAGGGAAACCAAAGGAGAGAGGGTTTTGTATTATTTGGTGAGCTTCCGAGAAATTCTCTACAAGATATTCATCTTCTTCGTGACATTTACATAAACTTATCTCGACATTCCGTAGCGGTTCATTGAACTGTAAACTGCATAACCGTATCTACAATTAATGGCCGCATCTGGACCGGCTCCCAAAATTCGGTGGCTAAAACTGCTTAAGACTCACTGTACAATTAATGTTATCTCTATACTGGAATGCATGCCAATACCCTCATGTGAATTGTACCGCTCTTTCTTCACCGACCTCTTTGCTCTCTCTTGTTCTTCAACAAGAATGTTTGAACCCTCTTGTTCCTCTCTAAATAAGAATGCTTCAACTTTGTTCTTGGCATCTCGACCAAGAATCTCTTTGGCATCTCACCAAGAGTCTCTTGCTCTCTCAACAAGATCAAGAGCAGCTACCTCAAGAATGGGGCGCCCTTTCCCTAATTCAATCTCATGAGGGAAGGTGAGGAGTTTTCATATCTAACGACTGAGATTAGACTGTATGGGTGTATCGAGATTTGGTGTCTCTTCACCACCCCTCACTTTAATCATAAAGTCACCTTTAATTTTGTGACCGACAAATTAAAATGACTAGGACTCACATTCGGGTAACAATTTCTCCCAGGTTTAGGGAAGAGAAACACTTTGCCTTGGTACTTCATTTTAATTAAAAATTTTAACACCCCCTCATACCGAGGAAAGTCTTACTCACCACTCCAAGCTTGTTCCTAAAAAATACAAACTTTCCCATGCTCAATACCTTGCGAGTATAATCAACTCGCCTTATGTAGATATGTATTGCAGCTCCACAACTCCTCTCTCAACATAATTACGGATGAAGTGATACCAAATCTCAATATTCTTAGACGCAATATGAAAAACTGATTCTCCGAGAGTTTAATGCAACCCCGATTATCACGTAAAAATCACTTCAGAGTCTCTAACCGCACAATCAACAATCTTAACCAGCATCTTGTGAAGCCAAGTGGCCTCACAACTAGCCTGGCTAGTTGCCATATACTCACAACTTCAAAAGCTATCGGGATTTCGCTTTCCGACCAACCAAGACACAACCGGCCGATCCTAATCCAGCAACACCGGCGTTTTTCCCTGCCACCGACACATCCCCACCGAAATCAGCACAACCGTATTTAACTCCATCTCCTCTAAGGATAGTCCGCACTATAATCTTACCGTAATTCACAAAGATACTGGAGACATGTTTTGTCGCTACCCAAGCAGACCCTCTTGGCTCCACCATATGAACTGACCGAGAGTGTTGACAACAAAAAATATCTCGGCCCGGTATTGACCCAAATATACTGTCACGACCCGATCAACTGACGATACAGTGGAATCCAATTAATCAGACTCGGCATGAAGCTTCTTCCGCTTGGTAATCATGGGAGTGGTCATACCGCTATCCCCATATGAAATTGCCGTATTATCACACACATATCGTGAAGTATGTGTCCAGGTTTTCGCCAAACCTCCAATCCCAAAAGTAATGTATCACCCAATGTCTCGCTATCTCAACTCTCAAGTAAGGCTTTCCTTGTAGCTGCTGATGGGTCTCTCTGCCCTTGTAATAAAAGGTCATCCACATACAATAAGAATGAGAGGATCCTCCAACCACAATGAAGTATAAATTGGGATCCGCCTCACTCTTCAAAACCCAATTGCTGCAAATAAGCATCTATCCCTCAAATACCTCAAACCGAGCTTGATTTATTCCATACAATGCCTTCTTCAGCCTACACACACAGAGACTCTCTCCCATGCACTCAAAGCCCAAATGGATGCTCAATGTATACCTCCTCCTCAATAAGACCATTCAGAATGCTCTCACATCCATCCGGTGGATCTTCCAACCCATCTCTCACGTTTAATGGATCACTACCCCGGATCGAAAGTGTATCGAGCAACCCACAAGAAAAGGTCTCATCATAGTCGACTCCCTCAACCCGTGAAAACCACCGAGCCACAAAATGATCTTTGTACTTATCAATGTCACCATCCCAAGCATGCTTTAGCTTTTAGAGCCACTTTGAAGTCACCACCGACTTCCCTTCAGGTCTAGGGAACAACTTCCTAGACATCGTCCTTCATGATGGAATTGTACCTTTCCATCATGGCATCTCTCCATACCGCTCTCACTAGTGGCTCCTCCTCAAAAGTGGAAGGCCTGCACTCACACCGCCACCATCACATGGGGTTTAAACCTCTCGGGAGGTTTAATTTCCCTCACTACCGCCTGCTTGGGATTCCCACCAACCCCTGCAGGTATCCCTCAAAGTGTCCTGAGGCCACTTGGGCTTCTTCCTCTCTCAAGTAGTGTCCCGTGGAGGGGAACCTCCCTACTCAACCCCATCAACTGAAGAATGTGATCCTGAAGTAGACCCCGGCACTGGGACTCAAACCTCGTGGACTCCAGAGTCTGCAACCTCAACTCGTGGCCTTGTCACCAAACCGGTGGGCCCTCAAATCTTAAGTCATCAGACTGGCCATGGGCTCACCAATCTCGAGATGAAGACTGCCACCTTCTTCGGGTTCCTCTACTTCCTAAAGGTTCGGCCCCTCCTCAAATCACATCCCTCCTCAAGACAGCTCTTCCTCAAGGAAGCAAAGGTGGGGCCAATGGAAAGCCTTGAAGTCCTTAACAATTGCACTCCATCAGCATCCTCTCTCGCTATGGTTTTACTTTGTCCTCTTTCTCGAAGGGACATATGAATATGTGATGCACCTAAAACTCAGTGCCTGCAGCCCAAGCTTCTTTCCTTAGGTTCTAGAGTCATGTTCTTATAAGGCTCCCTGGAGGACTTCCCTGCTCTACTGTCATAAACTGCAGTGTAGCATGCCTCAACCGATAGAAATAGTGGCAGCCCCCGATCATGTAACAAGGCTCTCGCAACACCAACAATGGCCCTATTCTTACTCTCAGCAACCCCATTCTCGGCCAGGTTGTAAGGGAACGGGGCCAACTCCTCCCTCTCTCGGCTCTCCTCAGCACGTAGTCCATAAACCTTGAGGTATACTCACCCTATTGTCTCGATTCTCAGACTGATTTTCTTTCCTTGTTCCGTTCTCAAGAGCTTTAAACTTCTGAAATCCCGGTCAGCATCTGCCCTTTTGGTTCATGAAGAAAATCCAGGACTTCTGAGAGAAGTAGTCAATGAATACAACATAGTATAGATCTAGTCAATCTATGCCAGATTATCTAGCCACATGTATCCGGGAATGTATGAGATCAAGTATTCTACGTTTACCGCTTTCAATGCCGAGCAGCCTTTGGTGTATTTTCAATGTACACCTTGTATCAACTTCATGGTGCTCGAGTTCCAATCAAATTGAACTCTGCCAAATTATCTCCCTCTAACTCGCAAAGCCCCATGGTGTACTGTGCTATCCTCCTCGCATATATTCACATAGGTCACCGTCACGCCGGTAGAATGAATCAATGTTCTCGCTGGCTGGCCGAACAAGAACTTATACATCCTCTCATGTCTAGCATCACTTAGGCCAAAGTGATGCTAGATCCTCCTTTGGGTAAAGGAGCACCTGACCATCACGAAACAAGACCTCATAGCCTTTCTCCTCAATAGTAGAAACTCCACCTGCTCTTTCTTCAAGCCCAGAACATATAAAACTTCTTTCAAAGTCATGGGAGGCAAGACTCCCTCCGAAATGATACGGTCCCACAACCTACCACCTTGACCTCTCGGTCATCTCCAAGCACCACCTCTACATCTCCACACCGAGTAATATCTGTCAAGTGCTCACAACTCCTGTCATATTGTGGGAGGCACCACTATCAATATAACAAGTATCGGGAGTAGTGGTCCTCGAGGATAGACATGTAATCAAAGAAAATTCCTTGTCAAACTTCAGGAAAACTCTTCCACTAATGTAATAAGTCGCCGTTGTTTTTCTTTGTTTCGACACCGTCCTCGCATAGTGCCCAAATTCATGGCAGCAAAGTAAATTTGACTTGCTCATATCTTTCTTCCCTTCACCCTTGGCTTCGGGTCTCCTTTGGACCCTTTTTCAATTTCTTCTTGCTAGTGGTGGCAAGAGCCACATTCTCCTCATGACCTGTAGATGAACCGCCATGCACATAACCTCTCCTGCCCCTCCCAAACAAAGTCATCCCAAAGACGCTTCCCAACCGGAAGCTTCCTTCCTAAAGTAAATAATGCCCTCCACAAAAACAACCCATTGTTTGAAACACCATTCAATGTTGTTCAAGATCAATCGGGCTACTATGGTTTCCACGTAGCCTCCAAGCTCATCCCTCACCGTGTCAATCTAGTAAGGTATGACCACATTTCATCCTTGGTCATTTTATGTTCTTTAGTTTTTCCCTCAAAACCATCTTCCTAAGCCTTCATTTGTACTGCAGCTTTAGTCAAAGACTTCTACATCTCATAGGCATGTGTCTTCCCTCTCAAGGACGGGGAATTAAATGATCCTTGATGGTATCAAGAATAATGTCTTAGCCTGATACTCTTCTTATTATAGGGTGCAAGAAGAGTAGCACGGGGTGAGGGTGTTCAACAGATGAGTAGTGGTGCCTCCATAATGTCTCATTAACTCTGCTCTTCAGCAGACATCCTCTCCTTCCTGGGGCACCAAAATTTGCTACCCCATCAAGTCTGTCCTCAACCCTCAAACCAATAGCTATGACCCTCTTCTACTAAAAATCACAAATTCAAAAAAATTCGGGCTCTCTGTATGACTGGTCCCTAATTTTCTGCCTCAATAAATGCTTCTTCAACTCAACTCGATACCATGTTAATTTTTCAAAATCCTAACCCAAGCCAGCCTACCGGATGCCAAACAAATCTAATGCTAAACTCGGCCAAAGATCGTTAAAGATATGTTACAACCTCACAGAGCCAAGATATACCTTTCACAAATTTGTTTCAACATATGATTTCAAGACTGTTTCAACATATGTTACAAAGACTGCAGAGCCAAAGATATAAAAACTTTCTTAACAGAAAATAAATTTTAACTCCAAACATGAGGATCGGAACATCGCTTTCAACACAGTAAGTAAAATATCGCTAATATGCAAAACCTTAAAATATAGACAAAGATATGCCCTACTAACTGAATTGAAAACTCCACAAGGGGAAACCAAGGAGAGAGGGTTTTGTATTATTTATGAGCTTTTGAGAGTTCCTTTAATAAAGCATATTCATCTTCGTATATTTACACAAACTTATCTCGACATTCTTGTAGCTTTGCTCCTCGATTAACCGAACCGCATTAAACTGCATTCACAATTAATGTTGTACCTGACTGCCCTCAAATTTGTATGCCAAACCTCTAAGACTCACCGGGTACACTAAAATTTCCATATTTTCTTCCGGGACACTTTGGAATGCATGCCACCCCTGTGAATTGTCATTGCCTCTTCCTTCACCGGGACCTCTTTCTCTCTCTTGTTCTCACAACAAGAATGCTTTGAACCTCTTTTGTTCTCAACAAGAATGCTTCAACTTCTCTTGTTCTGGCATCTCACCAAGAACCTCTTGGTATCTCACCAGAGTCATCTTCTTTGCTTCAACAAGATCATTGCTTACCCAAGAATGGGTGTTTCTCTGCCCAAGTCAATTCTGCTGAGGGAAGGTGAGAGTTCTCTAATCTAACAGCTTGAGATTAGATCGATGGTATCGATTTGTGTCTCTTCACTCACCTCACTTTAATCATAGTCACCTTTTAATTTGCATTCACAAATTAAATGATTGTGATCCCATATTCGCAATTTCTCCCCTAGTTTAGGGAAGAGAAACACTTGCCTTGAAACTTCATTTCCAATTAAAATTTTAACATTGGCTTGCTGAGAGTATCAAGATGCTTAGGCTAGATGTAATGATTTTGTTCGTAGATTAGGTCAATCTCTTCACTTAAGGTGCCTCTGAACAAGAGGTTTAGTTTAACCCGCTCCTGCAACTCCTAGCTGCAAGCATCTTTGAGTCGCTTGCTAGTAACCCAGCGGGCGGTTCCTCGGGCCGAAGCTCAGCCATCCTAGCTGCTGGTGTTTCCTTCCAGCATTTAGAATAAATGAAGGAGGTGGGCCCATAACCCGTTAGGAATATAGAAGATGGTGTGCTCGTTTTACCCTTGACGATACCCTGCCACCCAACCATAGGCAAAAGCCACCCTTCGAGCACCTTTAACCTTGATTGAGAATTACCCGAGCAAACACTAGGCTTAGATAGCCAAACAAGGTGTAAAGTACATCTTCTCCAAGGATAGCACACCAATAATAGTCGACGTATAGTCCAAACCCTAGCCAAGAGATGATCCAAGCCAATCGAATTGTTAGTCGCACAATGGCATCTCCGTGATCTCTCTCCACACGCAGCACTAACTGGGAACCTAGTTAAGCACTCACTTGTCGCTCAAGTAATTTTGAGGATGTGTCAAATGAGTAGTTCATCGTATTTATACACCGGTTCTCGCCAGATTTGTTAGCCTAATTTCTGCTCGATATAAAATTGCTCAAGATAATATTATTATTTCCGTCAATTTCTTCTCTTGGAGCTTAATAACCTAATATAAATTATCTTCTTGAGCCGACAAGACTTCTAGGGTTATTAGCCAACTCATTAGGGTTTTCTCTTGCTTTCCGGAGTCTTCTATTCTCGTCAGGTTCACACGTGGAGGTAAATACCTCCCGCAACTACCATAATATTAACAAACACTTAGCTAGGAGTCACTAAAACACTTAATAATCTTTAATCAACTCTTTAATCCACTACAACATTGGGCATCTTCTTTATTGGTATATTTTTTATGGTTGGCATCTAAGTAACACTTGCAAGCACTCTTTCACATTTACATATACATGCAAGTTTAACTTTTGTTTTGTGGATAAATCATCTAAGTGGTCATCTTGTGTTTTGGAGCACTTTCCTTTTCAAGCTTATCTTATTTAATTAGTGCTCCTTTTTGTGGGGTGATCCCTGAAGAGGTTGAACATCCCCTTTGGAGGCACTATCTTGTTGGGTCTTGAGTATTGTGGTTGCCATTGATAAGCAGTCCAATAGAGTAAGTGCTATTGGGGCATGCTTGGCTTGATGTGTTGATGATCTTCATGTTTTGAATCTCCTTAATTCCTGCACATACAAGCACATGGTTAATTAATCTCTTTGTATTATTTGTATAATCTTGTGATAGTTTTAGAACATTCATTGTTGTAGCTATTGTATCATCTTGTATCTAATTGTGGATTTGTATCTAACATTGTTGTGGAGTAATTGTAATCATTATTTTATTTGTAAATCTTGTGTAATCTAAACCCCTCAAACTCTAGTTGACCCCTTTGCTCAATCTTAGGCACTAGTCTTAGTTGTCCTAGGAAAAGGCTTTGCTTGACATAATTGAATTGTTGCACGTTGCATTGCTGTCTTTGCATCATAGGCTAGATCTCTCCCCCCAATCTTTAAACTAATTAAAACCAACTCCTAGAACATAACGTTAATCACATCTAGTAACTAGGGTCTATCCCCCTTGGCTTCCCTGGGAGTAAGCCGAGATGGAAGAGGTTCAAGTCAAAGTGACAGCGTGGGCTTTGAACCTAGGCATTGTGCCTCCAAGGACAAACTGAGTGAGCAGGACTTAGCTCACGTTTGCAAGTGTGTATAAGGACGGCAACACGCTGCATTTAATTTCTGAGTTAATATACCGATGTATTTATTTTATCGGTAGTTTTCAGATTTTATTGAGGAAAATAGTTTTTGGGTTTTAAATAAATTGTTGAAGTAAAAGAAATCAGATTTGGTATAAGAGATTTAACATTTGGTCACTTGAATAACACATTGATTTGTTTGACTATCCCTTGTCTATGGCTCTTAGAATCTCTTGGTTGGATATATGTTAGCTGTATTGTAGTGTTTGGTTAGCTTTAATGCACTTACTTTGATTTCTTAATCACTTAGGGCACTTATTCTTTTCATTTCCCTATTGTAATTGGCTTAGGAATTTGATCTCAATCATCTTGATTTTTACTAAGAATTTATCCTCACTTCTGACTGCTTATGGGCACCTCAAGAGTGAGTTTTCTATATGCTAGTTGAATTAGATTTTAGGCAATTTTGTTTGTTTGATAACAGCATACAACCCCTAGGGACACCCCCTGAGATTGGAAAAGTACCAGTCTGAACGGAGAGGCTTCTAGTGGTGACAGGGCTAGATTCCCTATAAATATTAGGAAGGTGACATGTTTGCGGGTGCAGATTTGCATGATAACAGAACCATAGTTGTCTTTAAATGTGTTTCCCAACGTTTTTGTTCACCCATAGTTGTGCATTTGGCAGGTTTGGATATTATACTACTTTCAATATGGATTTCAAAAATAAGATGTTTGACTTGTTTGTTATAATGTTCCTTTTAGTATATAAAAGTAACTCAAACCTGGTAACACTATGTCCTCTAAGATTAACAACAATGAGGGTTGGGTTAATGTAAATTCTTTTAAATCTAGGTTTTCTGACCTGAGAATCAAAACCTTAGGAAAACACGTTTCCTAATACTTTTGGAAAGTGAAACCTTTGCATTTCCCAAAAGTTCTGCAACCATGGTAAGATGGATGGGTGGTCCAGGGATAAACCAGGAGTAACAATCTGTGATGCACAACTTTGTCAATCTTAAAAGCCTGATATTTACTTTCGTGGAAATTGATTTCTATTTATCCTAGGAAACATTTATTTCTTAATGTTCATACCAGCCTGTAACATATCCCTTCCAGACAGTAGTCCATTCATGCCTAGGCCACAGTTGGACACTGGATATAATTGGCATTACTTCAATTTGGAATAGAGAGGACTAATTTTTAGTTAGAACATGGTAGTCATGAGCTTGAAGGACAAATTGATTCTTGGGCTCTCTCTATGCATCTTCTGTATTTTGGCACCAATTCTAACGAAGAATGATAGCAAATTGTATGTATTATTGCTGAACTTTTCACCCTTCTTGTATTTAATTTAATTTCTAAACCTTAAGCATATGCCTTTACAGGAAATATCTAAAATCACATTCCTTTTGGATTGATTTTGAAGGAAAATTAACACTTTGTATTTATGTTTTTCACAGGCTCGTCTGTTCACAGATTCTGAACCAGTTGAAGCCAGGGCAGAAGCAGTTGTATTACTTAAGCAGCTAGGTTTTCCGGTTTGTCTTTTTCCTTTGTACGCACTTTGAAGGACAGGGAAAGTTCTTTAAATAAATTTTAGATTGTTTTTAAGTGATTTGTTGGAAACATGTATTTGAGTTCTTTATTTCAGATAATGAATGATATGTTGGCATCACAGCTTTGTGTATGGTGGTCTCTAGAAGCATTTCAAGAAGATTTAAGCGAAGTAAAATAGTAAATATAGAAAAGTCCAAAATTTAGGGATTTCAGCAGGATTCTCTATTGCAGTATTAACTTTCGAAAAGATGTATTGCCAGGCCCCTTGGTGCTTGTATTATTTCCATAGTGTTAGGTGGTGTAGCCCTTCTGACAAAATCAAAGCATGTGGGTAGTTAATTTTATTTGGGCTGAAGTTTTGCAGAGGCTAGTACGCCTCCAAGGAATCACTTGGGGAGTTGGTTAACTGATATAATAGTTTGGAGCATGTTTATATGCTGCTCAAACGTTACAGCTGGACCAATCCCCATTCTGGGTGAATGATATATTGGACCACGCAATTGATTTGTTTGTGAATATCTTAGATGATTACAGTAAAACAATAGATAAGATAAGATAATTTTATTAATGTCCAACAAATGACCACAAAAGTAGGTCAATGGGACTAATGGATACATCCAGTATGTATACAATACAATGTGGGAGTGCAAAAGCAGCTCCCATAAAATGAGAGAAAGATATAAGAAAGAGAAGAAAAGTGAAAAGTGAAAGCACAGTCTAGGTAAATATCCGACAAGGCTAAGCCCTAGTTCTAGCTAAAACCAAGGAGAATGTGTATATAACAGTATCATAAGTGTGGTAATACAAAGTGAGAGCGTCCATAGTAGGAGTTGGACAACTCAATAATAACTGAGAGAGAAATATCTGAAGGAAATTGATGGTAAATAGTATCACATTTATTATTTTAGTTTGTTTCTTTCTGTCAATTCTGTTTGAATGTTTTGTGTGCTTTTGACAATCACATGGTACTTAGAGTTGTTGGAATGTGGGAACTAAAGTGGCACCCATAAATGGCAACTAAAACATTCATTGGTAATCATTGGTTCTTACCAGGATGTTTTGGATAAGGTGGTTGTATTTGTGCCCTTGGATTAGATGATTGTAGTGGCTGGGAAATTTCCTATTTGTAATTTGCATTCATAAGAAGCAACTTGGTGCACCTTGAAGTGCATATCTGTCTATTTCATGTTGAGGCAACTGTACGATTTAGTAGCTGTCGGAAACTAAATGGAAAAGAAGAAAATTATTTTACCATGTACAAGCTACCAAAAGAAGTCAATCATACATCAAATGAGGTGTGCATAAGGCATATCCATATTATGTTTATTGATTATTCCAATGGAAGTCAACGATATAGAGGTATGATGTTATAAATTGGAATAGAGGTGATAACTGTATGAGGAGTATATAATTCAAAAATGGTTTGGAGGCATTGGTACAAGAGAATGGGTGGCATCTATAGTTGTTACCATGAAGCCTTGTCAAAGGGAATGACAATATGTATATGATATGGCACCTATGTCAAATAGCAGTGTGATACATCATAGAATTAATGTCCATGCGCATGGAGTGGCATTAGCTGTCAGGAAAGTCACACAAGAATGTGGGCAATAAATGCAAACCAGAATATATTAAAAGAGAGAAAGATATGCTTGATAAATTCCATATAGTGTGAATGTCTATCCATATAATGGTGACAATGACCCATACCAAAATCCTTACAACCACTTTATTAGTTAGGCTTTGATCCAACCTAATGTAACACAACTCTATTTATGACATGTGACTTAAGTTACTACGTTTTTAACCTAAAGTACAATATAGCTTTATTATATGACCATTCTGATATGCTAACTCTAACACCCTCGCTTAATGGTCATATGGAACGAATGTTTGTCCCAAAATGCAAATTTGTCTGGACCAAATGTGTCAAATATGTCTACAGTCTGCCTCTCAAATGCACTCCAAAAATCAGATTTTGAAGTTGTCACCAAACAAGCGGAAATGCTATCTGGATGACATATTACTGGCATGGCTTGTTAATTTTTTAATTCACGATAACAGATCGGCATTCAAAGATTTCACCCTACTCTTGAAGACTCTTCGACTCTTGGCGACTCTTGAAGACTCTTCGACTCTTTTCAGAGAAAAAATACTCAAAATATTGTAAATTTTGTGCACAAAAATAATAGTAATTACATTTTCCAATCCATATATTTTGTAAAACTACAGTGTATGCAGAAATTCATAAGATCATCTCATAAAATATCATAACACAACATTTGACACTCGATATTTATATCCAAAATGAAAATAGTGAACTGAAAGATAATTACGTGATCAAATTCACAAATGTTACTCAATTCAACTACATAACTTATAGTCTCGTAACATAATTAGAAAATCAAAATAGATAGTGTCTCCAAGTCCAATCTCGAGTCTCATGCATGACTATGAGAACGGCTAGAATAAGCCCTCAAGGAGCTAGTGCCAACATTGCTAGACTGAAACAGCAACTGTGATGTAGGTGTATCTGGTGTTTCCATTTGAGAGAATGGAACACTAGGGAGATCCTGAGTCTCTTCATCAAGCCAACTCAAATCATCAGCATGAGAGTCATCCTCCAAGACCCAATCAGAGATTAGATCAATCTTATCTAATAAAATTGGATCCAGATCCTTTGCCCGCAATTGTTTTGTGAGCATTTGAAGGTTGTAGTAGATGAAGACCAACTTCTCTAGTCGCTCATGCTTCAACCTGTTGTGCTTTTTGGTGTGGATGTGCTCAAATACTGACCAATTACTTGTCTCAGAGCTACAATCTATTCACCGATGGGCTGTTATAAAAAAAATCAAAGATTACAAGTTTTTCAATGACAAACTTGAAAAACAAAACTAGCAAAATTACAATGTAACGATTTACAAATTAAATTTTACCTGGCATTTTCTTCTCCCTAAGATGTTGGGTTGAGCTAAATCCAAACATGCCAGATGATTCCTCGTACATATCTCGCTGCAAATTGATTTGGTCTTGTGTGTCTTGATCTGTAAGTTTTAAACCTGCGAAGTAAAGCAATGCATATATATTCTCAAGCAATACAGAAATTAATCAATGGCTCATACACAGAATACACAGAGATATTTACCGGAAACCCTCAACCGGGAAAACCTTTCTTATTTCATTATATCGAATTCCACCATTCTCCATAAAATATATACAATGTTTTTAGGTATTCCGTAGATACCAAAACCCTAATCCCTTAATCCGGGATTAATTTACAAATCAGCTAAAAATAGCAAAATCCGCTAAAAATACGGATCGTCAGACGCAATTATCTGACGCACCCACACACACACACATGCAAAGAATATAACACATACCCAACATGATCTGGGTACATCCTCTCAATGGATATCGTCACACCTCTCATCACCGTGGGATCCTTTTGAATTTTAGACCCCCTCATTATAGAATATGCTCGGATTGAGATATGCTCCTGCTGCATGCAACGGTGAATGTAGCTGCCTGTCCCACCTGGAATCAATAAATTCCCATATAGGGAGATATTTAAATGAATCCCCCTTATAGAAAGTCTTGAAAGCCTCTTTGGCTCTGTCCATGCCCTCATAAATGTATCCCATTGGATGTTTGTCTCCATCCATGATCCTCAACACTTTCACAAGGGGCTCAGTCATGCTGACAACCTCAGTGACTTTCTCCCATAAATTATCTTTAAAGAGAGACATTTTCACAGCAATTG
Source organism: Picea sitchensis (assembly GCA_010110895.2). Taxonomy (NCBI): domain Eukaryota; kingdom Viridiplantae; phylum Streptophyta; class Pinopsida; order Pinales; family Pinaceae; genus Picea; species Picea sitchensis. The sequence goes on along the minus strand of SNQJ01S0021058.1, from coordinate 86,564 downwards.
CATTTGGTTTTGTGCTGTCTTTCCAATATAGTCATTATTGGCTACAAAACATCTGTCTCAATGCTTGGTACTCATTCAGAATGCTTTGGAGGGAGAGAAAGTTTGTGGCAAAGCGTGTGACAGCGGGGCGACTAAGCTAGCCCTCTGTGAACTCTCTCATAAGGTTCAACACCCAAGCATGGTTATAAATGTACTTGGTTATTTGTTTGCACTCATTTACCATATCTTGCACCCACTCCAACTTCCCTGTGTCCTCCAAAATTAGATCTATGCAATGGGCAAGACATGAGTTCCAAAAAATAGTAGGGAATTGTGCACATAGCAATTTTCCAGCTGCCACATAATTTGCAGCGTTGTCTGTGATTACTTAGACAACATTTTTAACCCCAACTTCTTCGACAACATCTGCCAACAATGAATATATCAGATTTGCACCCTTTACATGTGAGGATGGATCAATGGATTTCAGGAACATGGTTCCTTTAGGGCAAGCCACAAGAAAATTGATGATGGTTCTACTCCTTTGATCTGTCCACCCATTTGACAAAATTGTGCAACCTGTACTCACCCATGAGCTTTTAATGTCTTCCAACAGTGCCTTCACATACTCCAACTCCTCATCTAGATCTTTCCCCCTAAGTGCACCATAAGAGAGGGCTTTGTATCTGGGGCCAGTGTTTGCAATTGCATCTATCATGGGCTGATAAAAAGGAGACTTTGCAAGGTTAAATGAGAGGTTTTCAAGGTACTAGAACCTCCTGATTGCCATATCTGCCTCCTTTCTCCTTTTTTCATTATAATTGTCTAAGGTTGGTTGAGATCCTGGAGCTGTGCGTGTAAAATAATAACTATAACATAAACTCAAATATAATTACTGTAAATATCAGATCTATGCTACAGCCATCAACAGTAATAAAAATTTGGGACAGCCACACAAAATATGCAAGTACAAGATTCTGGAAACCCCACTCCTCAGGGAAAACATTATTCCATTTATCTCAGGTCAGTAAAAACACAGGAACATTACAGCCAAGCTGGTTTGAAAGGATCGTAACAGTGGTACGGATCCGTACAGTCGCGGGTCTCTTGTTGGGCGGCCGTACAACTGTACGGTACCTCTGATATGGCTCGATTTCTTCTCCTAATCTGCTGCACAAGACTGTAACTTCCTTCCAACAGAACTCCTCTTCAGATTTAGGACCTGAGCAGCACTCTCTTTGCTACCCTCATAATCCGTACCACTCATACGGCCTCCTGGTTGCTTAGTACGATTTCTGGGGGACTTGTTTGCTGCATTGCAGGTTATATATTCTCATTCTTCTGCTGATATTTTGCTCTTGGAGAGTCTATGGACCCTTACTTGGCCTCCTCTCCCTGCACACTATACCCAGCTTGGTCTTTCTTTTACCCTGCTCAACCCTCCTTGGCTTGCTTCCATGACCCAGCCTAGTCTTTCTCTTACCCTGCTCGGCCCTCCTTGGCAGGTTCAACTCAACCAGATGATAGATCTCCTTAGAAGAGCCAGACTAGCTTAGATGGCTGTCTTCACTTGAGATAATGAGAAATGAGGCCTCCTTGGTTATTTGTAACCCTAACATTTTCTCTCATTCAACCCTGGCTGTTAGATCTTCTCCTCAAGATCTAGATCTCACGGTGGGGTTGTGACTTAATCTCATGTTGACTTAAGTGATCCCCACCAACATTAAGTTGTCTAGACATAAAGGGGGCCCCTTCCACACTACTAGACACCCCTAGTTTGGAAGTACTTGCCCGAGCTACATAATCTAACAATGCGAGGAAGGAAGAATGAAGAGGAGATACTTGGACTTGCTCTAGTATTTGATGAGAAACTAACTGGGGGTACCATCTGAGATCTACCCATCCCTCCAACTTCAAACTTTGTCCTAGCTCTCGTAGTAGTTTGGTCTTTGATGACTTGCAAAGCAACTTTCACATTTCAATTGTGACTTCTGCAGGGCAACCATCACAAACAATGACATTTTTGCACAAAACTCTAGCTAGGTGGTGTTTCAGCCTGTTTATGCCCCCATACAAAGTAGTGGGACAATATTTTCACTTTACTTGATGGTCATTGTTACCGCAAGATTTGTACTTGTGCAAAGCCCACCACAAGATCCCCAAATCTTGCGTAACTATGGAAGAAACTACCACTGTCTCCTAAGTAGGATCTTCCCTCGTTTTAGTGATGGAGAAGGTCCACCACAAGGGAGGCTTCCCTGGCAACCTCAAGGGATCAAATAGCAAGTTTAGTAGCCAAGCCTACCGCTCGCTATCTTGATCACTGGTTAGTCGGTCTAGGTCTAGGAAGGAGAGAGAGGTTGTAATGTAGTTTGTTGTACCTTCCCGGAACAAGAATACTTTGCAGCATATATATAACAACTTCCAAGCTAAAGTATGCAACAATGACCTCTTTTAGACACTAGACAAGTTAAGTAGATATGGCTGTTGCAAATTGCAGCACTAAACCGGTCTTATAACAGCAATGAATAATTTGCAACAGCAACAACAATTAGTGCTCAGAAATGTAGCAATTTAACATGAAAAGTAAGCACTCATCAATCACAAAATTATCCAATTGCTAGAATTTTTTTTTGAACAAGTTAGGCTACCTTTAGATGAGTGTATGCAACAATTTAATTTAGTTTTAGATGGCTGTAGCAAACTTTTATAACAGCAGCAAATAATATTGTGAGTTTGCTAGGGTTAGAGTTAGTAAAGTTAGTAGAACACTTGAGAGATTTGAAAAATGAGGTTTATCAATTACTTTCACCACAAGAGTTACTTCTAGATTAGTGCCTTGACCATTCTAGGGCTATGAAGTCTCAAATGCATCCAAGCTTGAAGGTTGATCTAATTGAAACCAAGAGGTAGAGTCTAAACCCTCAGGTGCAAGTACATTTGGACCTTAGGCTTTAGACTTTGAGGAGAAGGACGTCTAGGGTGCAAGAACTTTTGGTCCTTGGGCCCTATATATCATTTTTCCGTTCTTGTAGCTTCAACTAGGTTAAAGATCAATTGTCTAGGGATAAAATCCTCAAGTGCTAGCACTTTAGGGCTTTAGGGTTCTAACCTTAGCAAGGATAATTCACAAATTTTGGACAAGTAAAATTTTGTGAGAGGAAGAAGCACTTATGTTCCTCTCTTAGGGTTTTAACAAAACAAAGCTTCTTGCAACAAAATAGCAATTTCACCATTTACATCAACAACATATCATAAAATTGCAGAAAATTACTTCATCCAAGAAACCATGAGATTTAACCCTAATTGCAGAAATATCCATCCAAAATCAGCAAACCATTCACAAGAGATCCATTCCAAGCATATTGCATGAGAGATAGAGAGACGAATAACCCAAAGGGGCTGGAAATTTCAGAAGTAGTCCTCCATAATGGTGAGGAATGATGATCCAAATGAAATGAGCACTATCCTTTATATACGAGCCTAGGCTAGCGTTTTGTCCACATAACATGACATAACAATGATCCAAGCGGGGCCAACCCCTCATTTAACTCTTTACAAATGCTAAAATGCAAAAAATAAATCATAATAGGCCACACGTGTGAGACGTCAAGCCCTCTCGGGCAAGGAGGAGGCCTCCAAAGGCCATGTGGCACCAATCCAAGGTGAGGTGGGAGCAAGTGATGTCTGTCCTCACCCAAAGCCATGCCATCCATCATCAGTACCCCAGGTGTCCACCAAACCCTAACTCCATCAAACCCTAGAAGATGACATCATCATCAAAATAGGGCCAACGTCCAGGATCTAAGTGCTGCGTTCAGGCTGGAGGAAGTTGCATCTCATCTCTGTGTTAAATTTTAATGAAGATTTGTACCTTGGACAAGTGGTTCCTATGGGTTTTTGAACTTTTACCTAGGAATGTGGTCCACAACTTAAAAGTGGGTCTTTTTCATAAAGTCACTTTATAAGTGGTAAAGTGAACTTTAAAT
>SNQJ01S0021058.1:14180-27863 GCA_010110895.2 Picea sitchensis | reverse complement strand
GCATACCACATGGACAGCATCACCCAATTTCCATCACCATTCCCTATTGTAAGTTTGGTACACTAATTTGTGGTTTTACTAACTTCACCATATCTATTCTCACCTAATGGTTCAAATATAAGAGGGTCATATCAAGTCTCACCAAATGATTAAAATAGACGGTCCCATATAAGAGAATACCTCTGACAAAAAATAAATAAAAACATCCCTCATTATAATTCCCAATTAACCCTCCTTATAACCCCCAAATAAAAGAAAAAGATGGTGAAATCACAACAAACGAGTTAGCATAGAATTTAAAGATCACTCTAAGGTGAAGAACTAAGGATTATGACGGCACATGTATAAAACACAGAAAATAAATAAACAAAATAAATCAAAAAAACACTTCCACGTAATTTACAGTAATTATTTACAAAAAAAACAAAATAAAATAGTATTTACAAGAAGAGGTCCCTTTAAACTCAAACATCTCAGTCTCCAACAACAACATGCTATCTCCTTATTCACCAGTACCACACGTCATGTTACACTCTCTGAGTAAACAGTTTAAACTCAAACATCTCAGTCCATTAGTTTGTTGTTGCAAGAGATAATTTTGGAGTCAGAAAACAAATTGCAATTCTTACATACGAATAAGTTGCTCTGAGAAGAAATCACACATGAATACAAAAAAATGAACCCAAATCTAGGGTATTTATGCGACTAAAATCTTAAAAAATGTTTCTATTGCAAATTGGCCCAATGGCCCCTATTTCGGCATTATTACAGTCCAACTGACCTTGTGAATGCAAGAGAGCCTGGTGAAGGAAAACATAAAATGCAAGTACATTCACAATAAATATGTATAGGACTGGAGAGAAAAGACAATGTTATTTAATATTACAAGTATACATCACAAGGCTAGACCAAGGTAGGTTGCCTATATATATAACACATACCACTCTCCCAATTATACCATCTCCCTGATACATCATTTATAAAACATTTGACCTGCTATAGTGGTTTAGCCACTGTTATCTCCTGACATGTCGGGGTAACTAGAGGATTTTTTGACTTGTGATTTTCATCACAATCGGCAGTTCCACATCAGATTTTGCTCCATGATGATCTATCCTTCACACAGATGGACTTGCCTCAGCCAGTTCTATGATGCATATCACCATTGCAGTAGAGAGCTTGTACACATTTCAAATGATTTTGGCATGCAGAGGGTGTACCATGATTTGCACTCATGATGAGAGCGCCCAGAGTTTTACTTGTCTATTGACATCACATGATTATGCTTGATATATTTACATTGCTATATCTCATATTATTGCTCGGACTTGATGATATTGTTTCATGTATTGGTCATGACTGCGGTAAACATTGGTGTAATCTGATAATCAATCATACCACACTAAATTTTCTTTTAGATAAGTATTGTCACTTTTGAGTCGAGTTGTACTACTAGAGACCTGGTAGGTGTAGCATGTCCATTTTCCTTAACCATCTTTCACACCTTGTCATCTTCCCATCATTTCCATATTCATTCATCATTTTCACGCTCATGGTTGACTTATCTATGTCATATAGCCAGGTCCAAAGCAAAGAAATGAAAAATCCCATGTAGGAAAAGCCTAAATAAAGTAAAAAGAACTAGAAAGCTCAAGGTTGATGCAGCCAAAGAAAAAAGTCAAAATTATAAAGCTTGAGCCATACCACCTTGTAATAAAGCCCAATATTCCAAGTCCCATCCTTAAAAGATGCTAAATCTAGAGAAAGGGAGCAAGCAAATAAAGAAAAAGACAAAAAGGGGATAGGAAGAAAAAGAGGCTCAAGGAATGGTAACTCAATGCTAAGTACTCCCTCCATAAAGGCACACATGTGGAATCAAATAAAATAACACCTAGCTCTTGAAAGCTAGTAAGAGAAGACCACTACGAGATTCTATGAGGCTATGAGGGTCAACTCATGAAGTTTCCCCTTCCCCTCACATCACATCCATCCATGACATAGTACTAACTTAGTGTCCTAGGAAATGCTTATCGGTCTTAGGAGTTGTCACATATAATAGAGGTTAATGTTGTCCCCACCATGGTTAAAGACCGTTAAACTTAGCAAATGATAAAAATTAAATGCGTTATTGAAAAGTTAGAGGATTTCACTTAATGTTTTGCCACCTAATGACACATATATTGAGACATGACTCATAATTTGGAATGGGCACCCTTGCATTGGGTATTGTCTACTTGCATTGGGATCCATGTACTTGCCTAGAGCGTTGCACTTTTGCATTGGGACCCATGACATTTTCCTAGGGCGTTGTGACCTGCCTAAAGAATTTTGACACTGCATTGGATTGTGTGACACTACATCATGAGTTAGATATTGCAGCATGAGTTGCAAGAATTGCACTAGGCATTGTGAGCCTGCCTAGGGCATTGTTACATTTTCCTAAGGTGTTGTGATCTGCATTGGGAACTGTGACAAAGCTTTGGATTCTTGAGAGAGATCACTTGCATGGATTATGGAGGTTGTTGCACCTTGGATAGCTCACCATCACATTTTGATAAGTATTTTAAGGGGATGCCCACCTTGGAGAGCTCCCACGTGCCACAAGTGTGGTTTATTTCATTGTTTTGAGGAGGACGACTTGGTTGTTGAGGTTATTACCTTGGTTTGAGGAGGTTGTTAGTCTTAGAGCATATTTTCCATCTCCTTAACATTAATCTCTCACCTACATACTTTAGAGCTTGGTCTCATGATTCTAATAGTCCAATTTTGACTAATTTTGACCAAGTGAGCCATAGAAGCGCTCCATCCCTAGATTTAAGGGGGAATTTGTTATTATTAGCCAGTGAAGGCGCACTTCCTACCTTTTCCTTGATTTTAGGATCTTATTCCCTATTTTCAGGACTCTACTTTCTATGTTTGAGTTCCTAGAGTGATTTAAGGAACCATATCCTATGAATCAAGGAAGGGAAGCGCTTTACTCTGCTATTTTTAGCTATTTCCTATTTTACATGATTCATTCATAGATTAGATCCTTTTTTAGGAAATTGAGCCACCATTTGTCATCCTAGGGTAGTTGTTGTTAAATTACAAGCTTGATTTTAAACTGTAAGGAATTCTTTAAATTCTGATTGTACTTTGAACTTAGCTTGACATCATTCATAAATTAGAACAGCAATAATCATAAGAAATTGTCAGCATGCAAGATCACAACACATGTACCCTGGGGAAACCCTATATAGGGAGTGTTGACCACCTATTTCAACTAGGGGGTCAACTCCATGTGCCATGAAGCTATGTACCTGATGGTGCAGCAAAGTTGAAGACTTTTTGGTTCTACAAGGCAGTTTTTGCCCCCAGAACTTCTTTTTGTAATTGGAATTTCCACTCCTCTGCATGGGATAATAATGTAATGGGTCTACATGGATCATATTTTAGGTCAGTTGCCTAGGAATTTATCATTATGGAAGTCCTTTCATCACATTAGGGAAGTCTTTTCATCGAGTGTTTTTTACCCTCAAGTAATTTTTAATTACCCTTGAGTTTTTCACTCATAATAATCCTCCAAAGTGGTGAAAGGTGTTCTAATGATCGAGTCCAATGGGTGACTAGGGTCTAGGAATATTGTAAATGACCATGCTAGACATCTCCTAGAGTCTTGCGGAATTCCGTCAAGTCTAAGTAGTTTTTTTTATTCTTTTAAAATTACCCATTTAATGGTAATTTTAATTAAAATTCATGTAAAAATGTAAAAACTAGGTCCTAGGGGATTTTGATAAGGGTGTGAGTACTCAAAAGCAATGGAATTAGACCCCCTACACCCTTGGACCAAGTTTCAGCTCAATTGGACAAGTTTTGCTAGGTCATTTTCCATGAGGAGTCCAAGTCAGTCTTGAGTCAGCAATTTAATTGCTTAATTTGGCTAAGTCAAAAATGCCAAAAATTGTAAAATTAGCAAAAAGGTTTAAGAAAGAGTGGGAGATGATTCCTAACCATTTTCCTAAGTTATAAAAGCACTTTTTCTAACTTAAACCAGCCCCCCACACTTAACCACTGCATCAACCCACCTATCCCCCTAGGGAAGTTGCACCCCCCTTGGTGAGGAACATGTCCAAAGTCAAAAATTAAATAAAGTTGACCCTCCTAACCCCTAGTGCGCCCTCCTTAGTGCCTAACTTCATAGTTGGGTGAGCTAAAAGGTGTTCCCCCCCTCTCACGGCGTCAAACCCTCAAACCCTAGCCTACCAAAACCCTAAAAGTGCGCCCTCCTTGAGATGATAACCTCTTTTGGGTGAGTGACACTTGGAGCTCATCCAAGAGGGGTCTATCTTGCCTCCCAGGTATTAAAGAATGCCTACCCCTCCCTCATTTCACATCTATTTTCAGTGTAAAGTTATTATGCCCAAATCTCTCCCACTCTTCTCTCTCTCCCATCTTGCTCTCTTTCGTTTCTCAAGCTTGTAGCAAGTATTTGCTCAAGCTTGCTTCAATAATAGAAAAACTTTGGAGGAATTTGATGTGCATTGGGAGTACTCTTCGTGCATGGATTGGATCTTCATTGGAGGTGATTTGTATTGTTGTTTTTTTGAGTTTTTGCTTCTAGATCTAGAGTAGGAGATCCAAGCAAAGTATTTTGCTTGGATAGATTTATGGTAGTATTGCTATAGATCTCAGTGAAGTAGTATTTTTTTGTTATGCAAAGTATTTTGTTGACATATATGAATCTACTCACCTCCTTTCTTGTCTTGTAGCTTGATCTCATCTTTTTGCAGGTCACCAAGGGTTGGAAAAGGACAAATTTTAGATCTGGAAATTTGTCCCTTCACCCATTAAAACCCTCTTAAGTTTTTTGTTTTCTTTCATACATATTTCTCACATATATTTGGGTATATTTCTGTCATAGAATAGGTTGTATATCATCTTTTATATGCTAGTTTTTGTACTAAAATTTTCTGGTTTTCACTAACAGAAATTTTCCAAGGTTTTATGGTTATTGTGTAGCATTTCCAGCAAGTTTTACTTCTTGTTTTTCTACAGATCTGAACCAGAAAGGGGGAGGTACTACCCATTTGGGGCCATAAAACACCAAGGAACAACCTCCCAAATAAGGGTATCGAATACCCTCTTCTACTTTTTCATTCTTTCATTGTAAGCAAGCCCAAAGAGAGTCTCTTGGGCCTGCATTTCTCAAAGCATTTAAAATTTCTGCGTTTTTATTTCATTGTTTGCCTACAACTAGCAAAGAGACTTGGCTTTGCCACCCATGCTAAATCGTAAGGCTGGGACTTAGAATTTATTTTTGTTTTAAGCTTTCAATTCTTTTGCCCCACTTGTCCTTGAGAAAAGGTTGAGAGGCTAGGATCTTTACTTTCTTGTCAAGAAATTATTTCATTTATTTTTCACCCACTTTGACTCAAAATCAGTAGGCTAGTCCTCCTCCTTGTGCCTTAATTGTGGCTGCTAGTTCTATTTCATTTAATTTGTTGCCCCACTTGTTCTTAAGACAAGTTTGAGTGGCTAGGATCTTGTCATTTACTTTCCAAGTTTTAATTTACTTGCATTCTTTATTTTTTTGCCTACACCTAGCAAAGAGGCTTGGCTTTGCCACCCATGCTATATCGTAAGGCTTGTCTATAGCTTAGTTTGTTTTTCCTTCATCTTGTCAATAATTGTTTAATCTTTAGTTTCCTTTAACTCGTTTATTTTGCAAAACTATTTACATTGCTATCTCTTGCTTCAGTTGTGCAATCATCTAATAAATCAATATCTTGTATCTTAAGTAGAGATCTTTCACTTTGCAATTTACTTTCAAGTTATTCTTAGTTTGCAATCTAGACTAGGAGGGAAATTTATCTAGTCTAATTAGGCACCTTGGACTGGTACAACTTTTCCCACCAAAAAGGGGGCTTGTGGAGGCTACAGGGGGTGCTAAGTCAGGGATGACTTCACGGCACTAGGTGTCCCCCCGTGCTTGAGAGCCCAAGTTTTCCGAGTTGACCTGTGGAGCTAGGGAAGGGCCTTGTTTTCCCTTCTTCTTGAGCACCCAGCAATCATTTTGGCCAAAGCGGTAAGAGTCTAGGGGTAGTGACATAGTTTAGGCTTGTGTCACAACACTTTAAGCCCCCTAATCAAAAAGAGACCTTAAAATTAATCTAAAATCTATCTACTACACTTCACAACATTTGCACTTTACTTTTTAGTATCTTTCAGTTGTGTAGATCTTGTTGTTCAAGGATTTCTCTTACATGCTTATGGTTTTAATTCACTAGCATTTCATTTCCAAGCATTTACTTTCAAGTTGGGCATTTACTTTCAAGTTCATTATTGTGGAAGTTATTAATCTATTCAAGGGCATGTTTCTCTCAAGTTGCGCACCATCTCTTTGGGGCACTTGCTAGTAGCTTCCCCCCTTGCTTCAGAAGTTGCGCACTTGCTTCTTGTTGGCTCTTTCATCCACTAAAGTTGTGCACTTGCTCTTTTTCCAGCTTTTCCAAGTTACATGCTTCATGGTTAGTTAGTTGTTTTGTTCATTGGCAATAGTTTATCTCTTGTTGTATATCTATCTAACTCATCTTTTGATCTTGTCTATATTGTAACTTACTTTTCAATTGTATATTTGTAATAGCTTCATTTCATTTGTAACTTATTGTAGTGTTTCTTCTTTGTAATTAGATCACTTAATTCTTGTAATTCTTTTGTATAAATTTAGTTGACCCTGTTGACCGCCTCTTCAACTAGGGGATCAACTCCATGTACCATGAAGATATGCATCAACAGATGCGAACATGTCGAAGACTTTTTGGTTCTACAGGGCATTTTTTTTGCTCCAGCACACAGTTTTGTAAGCGGGATTACCGCACCCCTGTGCAGGTTTATAATGTAATAGGTCTACATGGATCATGTTAGGTCAGTTGCCTTAGGGTTTCTTCATTAGGAGAGTTCCTTTTGCTGAGTGTTTTTTATCCTCAGGAGGTTAATGTGGCCTAACCAGCCAGGTTAATCTCCCTTGAGTTTTTCACTCCCACCCAATAAATCCTCCAAAGTGGTGAAAGGCGTTCTAATGAAGTCATTCCTAGGTAGCTAGTGTTTAGGAATTTTGTAAATGACCATGTAAGACAGCACACGGAATTCCGTCAAGTATAGCTAGGTTTTTTTTAAGTTTCGGAATTAATTAATTAATTAATTAATTCTGGGTATTTAATGTAAAACTTAGGTCCCTGGATTTTTGATAGGGGTATGTGTACTCAAAAGAAAGCTAATGAGACCCCCTACACCCGTGGACCAAGTTTCAACTCAGTCAGGCAAGTTTTGCTAGGTTGTTTGTCCACTTAGGAGTTTTTTCGGAAAACGGCGATTTTAATTGCCAAACCCAGGACATGGGCAAATGTCATTTTTGTAATAATGGACCAAATCAAGTGAAGTAAATGATAATTAATGATGAGAAGGACCCACCTAACCTATTCCTAACCTTTACCTACCCTTTAAAACCCAATTTTATTTTATTTACCCTTTTAAATTTATTCCCTTAAGGTTCATGTCCCCCTTTCCCACGTGAGTACTTAGTAACTCATTTAGTAATTGTAATGGGTTGTGGGCCCCTCCTTATGAGGTGTGCCCTTCCTCTATCCACTCATACGCCTTTCCTTTCCACACCATCCTTTGGAGTGTGGCTACCACACTCCTCCCACACTCACCTTACGTCCCCCTTTCCTCACGTAAACTCACTCTCACGCTTTGCCTCACGTAGTCTAGGAAACCCCACGCATAAGATAAGTTAAGTTTCATTTTGGAATGAAGCGATGGGGCCTCTCCTCTACCAAATAGTTTGCCAATGGGGTGTGTTCCAACACCTCTACCCTTGTAACGCACACTCCAACTCAACTCTCACAGTTTCCTCCCCATGCATTCCTCTTTGGGAACTCATGCTTGACCTTTGAGAAAATGGATAAAGCTCAATTGAAAAGGGAAACATCTCAATCAAATCAAGCAGCTACCATTTGAGGTATGCGTCGGCTTTCCTCCTTACCCAATACACCTTCAGTTGGTGGCCACCTCACCTCACATGCCAAATTAGCCCCTACCTAAAAGCTCATGCCACCTCTCCTTGAGTTGTCACTTGAGTTGGATTTGTGACACTTATTTGAAGATCAGAGAGGAAGTCTCTTGGTCTCCCAAAGCTATTTAAGAGACCCCTCCTCCCTCTTTCCTCACCTTTCATTATTACCTTTGTTATGCTACTATTTCTCACCATCTTATTCTCTTCCTCTCTCATTATTATTGTCCCTTTTCTTCATTGGTGTGGCTCTTGAAGAACTTGTAGAAATTTGTTGCTACAACTTCTTCCATTGGATAATAAAGGGAAATAGCTTTGGAGGATTCAAGGATCTCAAAGATTTAATAAGATGCTACATGCATATGAGGAGATTGACATCATTTGGTTTTTTAAATATTTGTGTGATCATAGATAGAATGTTGGGTAAATTAGTTTACTTAACTAAGTTTAGTGATTGTATAATTGCTAACTTATTTGGTCTGCATGTACTAATGATTGAAATTAGTTTGATTATTAATATATGCCATCATTATCTATTTCCGTCTCACATTCTGTTTAAGCTTTGTGGGACACTTCAAGGAGAGGATATTGGAACAAGTCCAAGCACTGATTTGCCCTTACTTCTCACTTACACTCCAAATTATTTCTGATATTTTTCACCTTCTCTCATTCTTGATTTTGGTAGCTAATGTGTTTAGATAGGTCACCCTAAATCATATAATTTTCTGTTTTACATATGTAAGAAATTTCTGCCTAAATACAGAAATTTCATAACTGTTAAGGTCTATTTAGAGCTCAAATCCAACAAAGCAATAACTGCTGATTTTGCAAGTATTACTAGGACAAGAGGGCATGCTGTCCAATCCCATACACAACACACCCTCAACAACTCCTCTCATTGTGGTAATAGTTTCTCTTCTTCTTCTCTGTTCTAAATCGTTGTAAAGCAAGCTCAAAGGAGTTGTACCTAAGTGGTTTGCTTTCCTTTCCTTCAGTCTTTTCTTTGCAAGTTTAGATTAGTTTAGTTGTGATTTCTACATGCATACTTAACTAAAAATAATCTAGAGCAGATCTCACACTTGTTGCTAGATTAGAACTGTGTGGAGTGGTTGATATTTGCTTTTGTGATTTGCTTTGCATGCATGTCATTTTCTATTGCAACGTTTTATCTTAACATATGTGTGCAAACATCGATATCTTAAAGGACTCAATTAATCAATCTTTTACAATTCTGCAAGTTACTTTTGGTTCTTACACTTCATATGTGCTATCTAATAAACTAAGAACTCAATGCTTAATTTCTGGTTGGGTCCCCAAGGCCTTTTTCGGATACTAAATTTTAATTTGCTTTCCATTTGTTTAAAGGCCTCGGCCTACATCATTTCAGATTTCAGTTTCACAAGCATTTTAATTCTTACATTTACATGCAATAATTCAAACAACTTAAGAACTAAATTTGCAAATTCATCGTTTAAAGGCATCGGCCTGCTTATCTTCCGGTTCAATATTTTGGCAATCCTTTGTTGAGCAAGCTACAAACACTCAATCACGCTTCACAATATTTAGCTCCTTAGGTCCTAAAATAAACTAATTGGACTTAATAGGACACCATAACTTTCGCCATCTTAAGCCATTTAAAGGCGGGTTTTGAGGAGGCCGGAGGATTTTCAATTACCGACCTTAGGGTTGACCTATGGAAGCTAGGGTGAGCCCTCGTTACCTCGCTAGCAGGCATCCGACAACCACTTGGTAATAGGGGAGGAGAGTTTTGGGTTGACACCTAAATGGGGCTAAAATTAATCTCACACTTAATCACTTAATTTAGTTTCAGTCTACAACATCAACAATACAATTACACTTGCAAGCTCCGCGATTCCAACCTTTCCGGTTTACATTCATACAGAAAGCTATCTTTGATGTGTTGTAGAAATAATGTCTAAGTGGTTACATCTTTCATCTAAAATATTTGGCTTTCCACGTTTTTATCTATCCTTAATTCTTGTACTCGTGGTGTGATCCTTCAGGGGTCATCCACCTAGAGGCATTCTCTTGATTGCTTGAGTTGCTGCGTCTCTTGGCCATTGAAAAGCAGTCCAGCGGAACTCTATCTATTGTGAGCATGCTTAGCTTCATGTGTTGATGATTGCTTTATCTTGAGTATCTTTAATCCCTGCACATGCAAGTAAACGTGTTAGTGATAGTATATTTTATATCTTGTATTTAGCTTAGTCTTAATCTGTGCATCTTAAGCATTCTTTTGTATATATTGTATCCAGTCTAAGGTAGTTTTGTATCTGATATATCGTTTGTGTCTAGTTGTATCTATCTTGTTGTAATACTTAGTAACTTGTAATTATCTTGTAAGCGAACATCCCCTTAACTTAGTTGACCCCTTCGCCCAATCTTAGGCACTAGTCTCTTGAATTGCCCTAGGAAGGACTCTCATAATTAGATATTTGCATCTTGCATTTGTTGATTGACATCTTAGGCTAGATTTTCCTTAGCCTTTTAACTAATTAAATCCTAGAACACTTAATCATTAGAGTACAATGGGATATGGAAGCACTAGGAGTTAGCCTGAGCGGAAGGGTTCAAGATCAACTCCTAGAACACTTAATCGTAAATCTCATCTAGTAACTAGGGTCTACCCCCCTTGGCTTCCCTAGGAGTTAGCCTAGACGGAAGAGGTTCAAGTCAAAGTGACAGCGTGGGCTTTGAACCTAGGCATTGTGCCTCCGAATACACACTAAGTGAGCAGGACTTAGCTCACGTTTGCAAGTGTGTATAAGGACGGCAACAGACCCCTTGCCCAATCCTTAGACACTAGTCTTAGTTGCCCTTTAGGGAAAGGTTTTGACTGTCATTGAAATTGTGCATTTGCATTGTTGCTTGCCATATAGGTTAGATTTCCCCCTAACTTAACAAAACTAAAATCAACTCCTAGATTTCACTAAACAACTCACATAGTAAATAGGGTCTACCCTCCTTGGCTTCCCTAGGAGTAAGCCTAGATGGAAGAAGTCCAAATTGAGGTGACAAGTGGGTTTGGACTTAGGCATTGTGCCTCCAAGGAAACACAAAGTGGATGGAAACTTTTCCACGTTTGTAGGTGTGTATAAGGACGGCAACAGGGAGAAAAACCCCAGCAAACAATTTCCTTTTATTGCAAAGATAATGTATGACCACTTACAAAATATCCACCATGAAAATTCTGCTCTTAAAGAGCTTGCCAAATTGGCTCTAACCTGACTGTGTAACTAAGAGACCTTGCTGATATATAAACTCTTGTTACAAACCAGCACTGAAGATGTATCTTTGTTTCCTTCAATGACTGAGGTACGCTACCTCTTATGGACTGATATATCAGCTCTGATATGGACTGTTCTTGCTGTCTCTATTGGACTAATACGCAGCCTTTTATTGGACTGATATATGCCTCTGTTATGGACTGATATAAGCCTCTGTTATGGACTGATATATCACTCTGCTTCCTCACCCATATGCAGCATAACAATTGTGTAGAAAAGAGGGTCGACCTCTTGCTTAAATATGAGTGGAGAGGTAGGGAGGAGATGGCTCGAAATAGCCTAAGTGAATGCATGTGTTTACAACTGAACTTAATTCAGCAACCAAATTTAGAACTGAACTTTAACACTTCAATTAGGACTCGACCTTGACTGGACTTGCATACAAACTACTCAGCATGCACATGACATGCATGCATGCAACATGCGACATGCGACATGCATGCATGCAACAAAAACTTGACAACTTTGACTTTGACCTAGACATGCAATTTTGACTTTTACAACTCGACTCTTTACAAGGCAATTCGAATTTCTTCATGGTGGATGGTGTTACACATGCCAACGCACTAGATCAATACATTTACATCATTTGCAATATCAGGAAGATTGTTTGTTTCTAGCTCATAGGAATTTTATGTTCAACTTAACTTTTGCTAGATGCCTTGACTTTTGCTCATGGCTCACAAGGCTTGACTAGGCTCACAGAGTTTGTATGTTCCCCCTGACTTTTGCTCATGGCTCACAAGGCTTGACTAGGCTCACAGAGTTTGTATGTTCCCCCTGACTTTTGCACTAGTCTATTTATGCTCACAGAGGTTGTACGTTCCCCCTGACTTTTGCACTAGACTATCAATGCTCAGAGAGGTTGTACGTTCCCCCTGACTTTTGCAATAGACTTACATCTTGACTTTTGTCTTAGACTTACAAGGCTTCTACCTTTGCCTTGGCTTGGCTCACAAGATCATATATCATCTCATTCGTCCTGACTTTTGGTTTGACTCACAGACGTTGTACGTTCCCCCTGGCTTTTGTCAATACCTCACAAGACTGGTTGACTCTCCAAATCTCCCTGGCTAGCCTCAGGGTGGACCATATGGCCTCTCATTGGAGAATGACTGTCGATGCTGCCAAATTTAACAGTTGTGAGCTAGTTAACTCATTCTTGAGAGATTGCATGGCTAATCAAGGCATCTAAGCTCTGAGTTATGCCAAACTAGGTCTTCATACATCACTCATACAATTTGAATTGCCTCCTTTAGAATTTGAATTGCCTTATATACTCATATTTTTCATTCAATTGGTAATTAATGAGAATTGAGTTGTGTACTCCAAAAATTTTCTCTTCTCACTCTCTCTTTTCTTTCTCTCTTGTAAAATTGCTAAGACTATTGCTATTCATTAGATTTCTAGATCTCTTTGATCTCTTGCAAGTGATAATCAAATTTTACATGCTATCAAAGCAAGCTAGAATCTAGAAGGAGAATATTTTTTTTGTGGGAAGAAGACACATCAAGAGTAGCCACATCAGATAAGATGGATCAGCCCCAGCGTGTTATTCTTACTCCATTCAACTACCATGAGTTGAAATTTGATGCAATTATTCTCTTGAGGAGTAAGGGTCTTTAAAGGATTATTATGGGACAGGAAGCTGAACCAAATTCTGCAGTGGCGAAAGCAAAGTACTTTAACAGGATGGATGAGGCCTTTGGGTTCTTATGCCTTTAAATATCTCCAGATCTTCGATTTCATATCACATTTGCTAAAATACCAAATGAAGTATGGACCACCCTAGAGGGTCTTTTCGAGAAGTAGGATATGTTGCAGGGACACCAATTGGAGAATGAGCTCATTGCTTTGAGCCCAGGTAACTTCGACACTATTCAGTGCTTTTTCACTAAGATTAAAGCCTTGTTATTTGAGCTCCAATTGTGTGAGATTAAGAAGACAGAGTGTTAGGTTTTCACTATGGCTAAGCACATGCATGTAGTTTATTTCATTTTCTATTTAGCATTATCTGAACTATAAACATTGTAGCAGCAATGCATTAGCTATAGTAAACCAAGATCACAAGAAGAATAACCATGCACAAGAACACAAGAAGTATCCTGGGAAACCCTTCTCAACAAGAGAAGAAAACCCAGCCAATCCTTTGTTGTATTTTCAAGAGAAAGACCTCCTACAGCCATCACCAAACCTAGCACACAAAAGGGTGCTTCAGTTCTCATAATTTCAGACCTCAACTTCTGAAATCATGAGATGACACAATGATAAGTGTGTTTCCTCAATGGGGATTCACCTTTATTTATACAAAACTTATCACATCAA
>SNQJ01S0021057.1:85515-98382 GCA_010110895.2 Picea sitchensis | reverse complement strand
TGAACAAAGAAATAACCTTCTAGCAGAGTTAACCATTTTTCTAGGGCTTCTGCATCTATCTGTCCTTCAAATACAGGAATATCAAAATTAACTTTTACCTTGAAAGGAGAGGTGCCTCCAAAGTGGCCACTTGATGAAGATGTGCCTGATGCTATCGGTAGGCATTTAAGGATGTGGGCAAAATTCTCCATCGTTTTGTCCCTCTATCGCGTGAGAGCTTGCTCAAGCAACAGATTGATATGATCGGTTGCTCCGTTGTTTTTCTTTTCTTCCGCCATTGAGGGTTTCTTGGGTGTGTGAGAATGATTGTCTTCAAGAGATACAAGCTTGAGACCCAACTTTCTATACTCGAACCTCGTCGGGGACATGCATTGAAGAAAAAAAACAATCAAGAGCAGCCTACTCTGATACCACTGATCCGGATTATTTTCGGCACGAAATGAGATCAGAGATATAATAAAGAAATGCACAAAGATATCATAGATATTCAATAATATAACATAAATGTATCAGAGATGAAACCATAAACACAGATATACAGTAATACATGATTTCTATTAATGAAATAAATGTATAGAGACTGTAAAAATACAGAGTGAAAGACTCGCTAGAATGGTGGCAGCTTATATCTGAGAAGAGATGTGACGGCTACTCGCATTTGCAAGAAGATGATTAAAATGAGACTCTGAAGGAATTTTTACAATAAACATGAATGCCAAAAACCTAACCCTAGGAGATGAAGTGCCAAAAGTCATGTGGGCCCCATTTGGGTAAGTTAGTACATCAACTTCCCGAGGTCATAACCTTTGCATACGATCTCCGTTTTAGGCATATGATAGCTCCTTGGAAAGGTATCGTCGAGGAGATTCATTTTGGGGGCTCAATCATGCCTTTAGCTATCATTGAGAACCTCGATCTCGAAAAACCCTCATTTAAGCCTTCAAAATGGCCCCAGAGGTTAAAACCTACTAAAAATAGTAAATTGCCAAAATTGCCAGAAAACTGTTTTGAAACAGTCGGAAAAGGTGGGTGGCCATCAATATCCACCTGGATCAACAAAACACTCGACGATACGTGCCATCATCTACCTTTATGCATGATAATAAGGGGGATAAACTATGGAATGGGAAAATTACCCCTTACCCCATTTAAATTAATCATGTCTCTATCCAAATTAATTCCCAACTTAGCCCATTGGTCAATAAGGGCATTGATATCCCTTTTGACATGAAAATTTTTAAAATCTAGGAGACCTTCAATAAGAGAGAGGGCACATGAGATAACACCATTGAAGACATTGCTTTCTGAATGGGTTTTGTTGTTGATCTCATAGACAACCATCATTGAGTCCCCAAAAACACTATTTTAGATACATTCCACTCTTTTGCAATGCACACTCCTTCATATAAAGTGTATGCTTCTACAACATTGTTTGAAACCATCCCAAATCCCCAAGCATAGGATTCTATGAAATTTCCTCCATGATCAAGAAGACTCCCCCCCACACCTGCCACCCCAACTTGACATTATTGTTGTTGATACTTTTGAAAAACATTAATTACCTGAATCTAAATTTGAAACTAAAGAATATACTACAATGTAGAGGATACCCAAGTGGTCAGTGAAGATACTTGGAGATTATGATCCAAGATAGGAAACATATGATGGAGTGAAGACTAGAAGACAAGAAAATTGAGAGTGCATGGAAAAGTGAAGTTGAGATTAGAAAAACTGAATGACTAAAGTCATGTTTAGCAAATAATGCACTAATCACTAATTTTTTCAGTGTTGAATAACTACAAGATTATGAAGAGGTAACATAGAAATTTTGAGTGATTCAACATTGTGCAATTAGATATTGATTTTATTAAGAAGAATAAAACTTGGGGTTTAGTTGGATTTTTAGTAGATAAAAATGAAATTAGTTGTACATGGATTTCAATAACTATGTATAAGTATGATAGTATAGTTGATAAGTAGAAGGTGCAGTTAGTAGAAAAAGGCTATGCATAGAAGGAAGGAATCCAAATTGAGAAAATTTTGCACCTATATGTTGGAATTATTGTCATTGATGTTAAAGGATTATTGATGTTATTAATTTCATATGACGACATTACAATAATTACAATACACACATCATTTCCAAGATTGATTTATATATATAGGTCTACAAGTATATTATAAAGGGGTGCATGTGAAAAAGAAAAAAGTGAAATGGTGACTTCAAACCCATGGGTTTGGGGTATTTTCCCATGGTATTGGGAAATAATTATTTAATTAAGGGACATTTCCCTTCATGAAGGGTTGTGAACAAGTATAAAAAGATAAATCTTTAAGAGAAAGATAGGGTGTGAAAAATGGATTAGTAAAGATTGAATTGTGAAATCAGTTTAAGGTCATCTTGGAATTTTCGAGATAACTTTTTTTTGGGACATTTCAGACCTTGAAATTTGGAAGAGACGGGGGAGATATCTTGGTGTACATGTGGTACAAATTCCAAATGTTGGTTCCTTATAATTTCATAGATATGCCCTGTGGAAGTTAGGGTTTTGAAAGCTCCTAAAATCAATTTCAAACAAGTTAGCTTGGCACTTTCGCTATAAATTATTTTATGGGATGTTTCATACCTTGAAAATTTTCCTAGACAAATGATAGATATTGATGTATGTTTGGTACAAGTTTCATATTTTTTTTTCACTATACTTTCAGAGATATTCCCTGTGGAAGTTAGGGTTTTTGAATGCTCCTGAAATCAGTTTCAAATAGGTCATCTTGGCACTTTCGATACAAATATTTTCTAGGATGTCTTAGACCTTGGAACTTTGTAGAGGCAGAGGAGAGATGATTTTGTACTTGTGGTACAAATTTCAGATGTTGTTTCACTATAATTTCGAAGATATTCCCTGTGGAATTTAGGGTTCTTGAATGCTCCTGAAATCAATTTCAAATAGGTCATCTTGGCATTTTCACTATAACTTCTATTTTGGGACTCTTCAGACAGTGAGAATTTTAGATAATATAGGAGACATACACGTAACAATTTCATAATCATATTTTCAAAATTGGATACATGGCATGTTGTACAAGTTCATTCTTGGGAAGAGACCCAAAACAACAAGATTTGAGAAATTTACCATTTGGAAATTCAAATTTTGGTCAAACCTAGTAAAGGTAGAAGCAGTTAGCAGACTTGGTAAAGGAATAAGTAGTGAGAAGACCTGATGAAGGAAGAAGCAGTGAGTAAAACTGGTGAAGGAATAAGTAGTAAGGAGACCTGGTGAAGGCATACATAGCAAGAAAACTTGGTGAAGGTTGGTGCAGTTCACACAAAGAGATTGGTGTCTCTTGCTAAGTTGGTGCTTAGAGATGGGGATTGGTGTCTACAAAGATATGTAAGGGTAGGTTGGTGCTTCTCAAACAAATAAATTGTTGTCTCTTGCTAAGTTGGTGCTTAGCGGTGAGAATTTTTGTCTCTAGTAGATTGGTTTCTACAAATATATGTAAGATTAGGTTGGTTCCTACCAAGATTTGTACCAGTGGGGATTGGTGTCTCCATAGGTTGGTGCCTACAAATATTTGTAATAGTAGATTGGTGCCTAAAAATAATTATAAAGAGAATTTTTATGGTTGTCTCCCAAAAGGGTTTCCACATAAATCTTTTGTTCCATGTTTTGAATTTAATATATCTCATATATGATTGTTTTCTTATGGCTGATGAATGTTTGAAAAATAAAAAGTTGTCTTATACTGATTCACCCCCCCTTCTTAGTATTAGTGTGTACTCAACACTATAGTTAAGATGATAACCATAAGGACTATGCTCATTATTGCAACATTTTATATACAGATTGTTTGTAAGATGGACATCAAAAGTGATTTTTTGAATGGGTGGATATATAAATAATTTGTCATTGAACAATAATTTGGATTTAGGGAACCCGATAAAGAGAACCTTGTCTATAAGTTGCAAAAAACATTTTATGGATTAGGGAAAGCACCTGGATATTGGCATGCATGAGTCGATGAGTATTTCATATAAGAAATATTATGAAGATGTGATGCATATTTAAATATCTATTTGAAAACCACTACGAGTGGAGGATTATTATTAATTATTTTGTTGATTTAATCATAACATGTAATGTTGAATCTAATATTTAAGTAGTGAAGGACCCACTACAAACATTTTAGATGGAAGAGCTCATAGTGTTTCATTATTGCCTTTGTATGGAGGTCTGGGAAAGGCCAAAAGGAATATTCCCATATCAATGTAAGTATGCTAGTCACATGATAACTAATTTTAAAATGGAAGATTGTAATGCTTGTGATACACCTATGGATTATGGAGCAAAATTAAGGAAGATGAAGTGAAAATAGTATCTGCAACTCTATATAGGAAAGTTGTATGAAATCTGATTTATTTGTCCATTACTTGACCCAATATGTGTTATACAATTGGTGCAACATCTATATATATATGGAAGATACCATATAAATTCTCTAAAGATAAGGTAAAATCATTTTAAGTTACATAAATGGAACACTGAGTTCGAGACTTAAGTATTCCCAACACAAAGAAAAATTGGAATTTGTTGAATACACTAATTTTGATCAGGCTATATCCATGGACGATGGGAAGTCCAATATGGTTTTGTAGTTAATGTTGGTTCAATTAGTGTATGTTGGAGTAGCAAGAAGCAACACATAATTTCTTTATCTTCAACTAAGGTCCAATATAGAGACATACTAAATACAACATGTGAAGGAGTTTGTCTTAGGAAATTGTTGATAAAGATTGGTTTGATCTAGGATAACCTATGGTTTTATTCTGTGACAATCATGGTGAAATTCAACTTCAAAAGATTACAATTTTCACAAAAGAGGTAAGAATATTGAAGTTTATATTCATTATATAAGATATGTGCATGAAAAAGGCCAATTCAAATGAATCATTATAGCACAATTAAACACGTGGATGATGCATTCACCAAGCCATTGAGGAAATATGTATTTCAGAAGCTTAGAGCAATGTTAGGAATATAAAAGAGTGGTTTTTTAATAAAGGGGTGTTGTTATAGATGTTAATAAAAAATGTATGTGCAAAATTGTTGGGAGTGCAAAGATTGATGATGATTTTTGCGTACATCATCTTGGGATTCAAGCATGTGTTGTTGACCTGGAATATTATGTTCGAGTTATTATGACTTGTACTCATCGGTTAATTGGTAAAGTCAAAGATGATAACTAAATATCTAGGAGAGAGCATCACCACCTTCAATCCTATAAACCTAAAATGACGAAATCATTGAAACAACTAATGTTTGGTAAAGTCAAATTTGACCATTGTAATTCCTATATATATGATGACTTAATGTATGAAAATAAAAATTAGAAATCAAACCATAGAGAAGAGAATGAATAAACCAAGGAGTTATCCCTAGTGTTGTAAATCATTGTGAGTGATATGATGTAAGAGATTTTTGTAGTGAGCTAGAGGCTATGATGTTTATTGTGTGAACAATAGTGTTGTAATTCGATGCAATTGAGATTTTTAATGGCTCGAAGGTGTTGTTGTGCCTTATGCAACTCTATTGTACATGTTACAACTTTCTTGTTAACAATAGTTGGATTTTTGTACATTATCTCGTGAGTTGTTTTCTTGTGATAGTGGGTACATTTTTACTTTAAGTTTATCTGAAATTTTATTCTGAAATTTTATTGTTGACATGTGAGAAATATGTCACCCTAGTTGTAGTGATCTTCTTAACATTCATGGTGTTGTTTGTTATGAACTAATGCATATGCAATGTAATTTGCAATCCTATAAAAGGGACTTGTTGTGTTATACTTGGTTGAATATGTTGTGTAACCTTAAAATACACCGATGTCAAAGATTATTTATTTATTAAGGTTGGTAGTGTTTATCAGAGTCAACAAGCAACAAAATCGATCCATCAATAAAAAGACTCAATGATGTGTCTCTTCAATCAAAGCATAATGTATAAGAAAATGAGACTTCCAAGCAACATGTAGTGGAAGAATTCGGCCAAGGCCTAAAATATTTGTGTGCCATATTTCAATATTAGAATATACTTGTTAGCCATACTTCTTGAGTTCTACGTAATTGGAAAATTTTCTTAAAGATGAAATTAATTTTTTTTCTTAAAGATGAAATTAATTTTTTTCTAAAAGATGAAATAAAAAGACTCAATGATGCATCTCTTCAATCAAAGCATAATGTATAGGAAAATGAGACTTCCAAGCAACATGTAGTGGAAGAATTCCAAGGCCTAAAATATTTATGTGTCATATTTCAATATTAGAATATACTCGTCAGCCATACTTCTTTAGTTTTATGCAATTCGACAAATTCTCTTTAAGATGAAATTAGAGAACTTAAAGAATTGCCCATCTAAAACACTCTCTATGAAATTAGAGCTAAATAAAATGAGGAACATAGAACTATGTTGGAAACTACCTTGAAAATCCATTAAACATATTTGGAGGAGCATCAACATTAGGAAATAAAATGGTCTTCATAGGATAGACCTTTAGTTGAAAACATTGAGTAACCAAAGAAAATTATGTTAATTTTGAGAATCTTTTTGTCAAAAAGTATCACTAAGTTACCCGATTTCTCTTAGCCTCTAATAGAATTAGAATTACCAAATTTATAATTTAGCTATTAGAATGATATAAAAGTCATTTATATTAAATAAATATAATATTATCCAAAATAATTATGTGTTTAGTTACTTATTAGAATGGGAATTGCCAATTGTTTGTGAGATATTTTGTTGATAACTGCACAAACCTTTAGCTATTTGGAAGCCATATATGTATTTATTCATTTTTTTTTGTTTACCAATGTGATAGTAGTTTAGCTTAAGGAAGTAGAAGAGGACTTAAAGATGGATCAAAGGAGACCAAAATTTTCTAGCATAGAAGATAAATTGTTGGAATTCTAAGTTATCAAGCATCACATTTTCTCTAGGTGAAATTTATTGGACCGAATTGACATCATCAATGATCTATACAACATGACACAATAGCATATCAACATATATAATGAATATTGGGGAACAAAGTTCAACATTGAATTAATGTAGATGATATCGATAGATCAATAAGAATTAACTGTCAACTCTGATATCAGGAACCTTTAATAGAAAGAATGTAGCATCCCATTTCACGAGGCTTCCAACCATTGCATGAGAACTAACTAATAACCCATTAAAATTATAGGCCATTCAAACACCAATTCACCATAATATAACAAAGGGTGGCTTGCCTTATAGGCCCAAAATTATTCAAATGCATGCATAAGTGCAATAATAAATAATGAAGTGGAATGATTTGAGATATGCAAATTGGAATTCATGGTAAATCAATGTGCATGCTTGTTAATTTTTTTTAACTAAAACGGGTATTTTTATTTGTTAATTGAAACTGGTTGGGCCTAGGCCAAATCAACCATCATTACAAGGGAACAAATTTTCACTCAACCTAAGTACAACATGTCCCATTCTTACAATGCTATGAGGAGAGGAAGAGCCAAGTCTACGGGATGGGAATCCACAAGGGGGCTTCGTCATTTTTCCTGAATGCACCTAAGGGCAGTAGGCATCCCATGTTCGCCTTTGCATCTGCTTCCTTGTTCGAACCACGCATTATGTGGAAAAAGAGAGTGGAGGAGAAATATTGCGACACTTGTCGAAGCCTTTGCAATTTCTTGTTGATCATTGGATTGTTGAAGTGATCATTCATTTTTAAAATCTTAATCGAGATTTCAGAGTCTCCAAAAACTTGTTTTTTTAATGCCATTTTAATGCGCTATCTGACAAGCTTTTAGCAGCCCGAGAATTTCGACCTGATTAATTGTTCTCTGGCCTAGTCCCCAACTGAAGCTATATTTTTGAGATCCATCTGAGGAGTAAATCACTCTGCCTGCTCCTGCGTTCCCTGGTTTTCCTTTGGAGGCACCCTCAAAAAAGACCAAGGTTATGCCTTGCCTCCTCCACCAAGCTTGAAAAACTGCATCCGCGTCTCGCAAACGCCATCTTGGAGTGATAGTAGGGTGTACAAAGGTTTTTTTTTCTGTCTCGGAAAGTGAAGGTTCCAATCCATTTCTTTTCTTTAGGGAGGAGAGTATCTTCGTTCTTAAAGGAATGGTTTGCCACAGTTTCAAGAAGGAGATCTTTTGCTTTAGCAACCACCATTAGGGGGGAAGGCAAAGTGTTGTTGAAGATCTGTTCATTTCTGGACAGCCATAGTTTCCAGCAAATGTATTTGTGGATGGCCTGCCAAATTCTTTTCCAATTTGAACTGCTTTGAACCTCTTGAGGATAGTGTGCCTTCCGGGAGGAGAATAAGTTAACCACTGAGATATGTTTCAGAACTATGGCATTGAGGCCTTGAAGGGATATCTTCCATACTTATTGGGAGAATGGACAGTCCACAAACATATGATCCATCGTTTCGAGAGCATTACAACACATGCAACATCTATGAGGACTGATAATGCCTCTTTTTGCAAGATGTTCGTCTGTCAAAACTTTATTTTGCATTAAAACCCAACCGAATAAGTTTATTTTAGGAAGGCCGAGAGGTTCCCAGACCTGCTTCCAGAGGGTTGTTGACTCAATCAACACTTGGGGGGATTGAAGTGAAGTAAATCCTTGGGATGCGGTGAAGAAAACAGTCTTTCCCCAGCCCCATTTATCCGACAAGTGGATATGGACATGAGATAAGTCCATCAACGCAACTAGGAGAAGAGTTTTATGTGTTTGCAAATAATCAGGAAGGCCCGAGAGGTCGTAGGTCCACCAACTCTCTAATGCGTCCCACAAAGAGATGTCTACCACTTTTGTGAATCTATGCTGAGTTAGCCACTTGCATATCTCCTTGAATTCGTCTGAAACGTTGAGGGGCGCGTTACCCATGATACTTTCTTGCCACACCATTGTTTTTTTCCCATTCCCTGGGATTCGATAAAGATGCTTTTGAAAGGATTCAAGTCCGTGACGATAGAGATTCTAGATCAGAGTACCTTTGGGAGTATTTTCTACCTGGAGGTTTCTCATAGAGGCCCCAATGAGGTATTTTTTCTTTAGGAGTTTGCTTATAGGGTGTTGGCGATTTGCATAAAGTTTCCAAAGGATTTTTCCACCCAGTGTCATGTTTGCAAGCTCGGGATCTCTAACCTGTAAGCCACCTTCAAAAAGTGGGCGTTTAACAATTTCCCAATTGACCAAATGGTATTTATTTTGATTGCCTTTACCTCCACGCCAGAGAAAGTCTTGAATAAACTTTGAAATCTGAGTCATGATCGCCTTTGGGGCCAGGAGGAAGGAAGCCTGGTAGATTGGCAAGGAAGACATGACCGATTTAATGAGGGTGAGTTTCCCAGCATTGGTGAGCCACTGTCCACCCCAAGTTGATATTTTTTCTTTGAATTTTCTTATTACTTATGTCCACAGTGAAGACTTGTTGGAGCCCAGAGTTAAGGGAAGTCCTAGATAATTTATTTTTTCCCAAGAAGCATAGCCCGAGAACCCCAGGTAAAGGGTAATTCACTGAATAGTTTGTTGTTCTACATTCCACCCATACACTGCACTTTTCCTTTTA
The DNA here is from genome assembly GCA_010110895.2 of Picea sitchensis. Classification (NCBI taxonomy): domain Eukaryota; kingdom Viridiplantae; phylum Streptophyta; class Pinopsida; order Pinales; family Pinaceae; genus Picea; species Picea sitchensis. The sequence goes on along the minus strand of SNQJ01S0021057.1, from coordinate 88,755 downwards.
TTGATGAGCACTCCAGAGATACTGCAGAATCTTTGTAGGAGTTTGTTGAAGTTTTTTTCAATCTTTATGGAGGCTCCGCCTAGCATGAGGGAATCGTCTGCAAAAAGGGCATGATTGATTGGATCAAGGACCTTCGTCAGCCTAATTCCTGGGACTGATCCAACCATATTTTCAACAGTGATCTTCATGCTTAATGAATCTACCATCAAGATGTATAGGAAGGGGGGAAGAGGGAAGCCTTGCCTTAATCCTCTCGAAGCTTGAAATTAATTAGCCAGTCTGCCATTCACTAGGGGGGATATCCAAGGCTTTTCAGTACAAGCTTTGATCAAATTAACAAAGTCAGAAAAAAAACCAAAAGAGAGAAGGACTTTATAAATGAAGGAGAGGTTTACCCACTTGAATGCATTTGCCATGTCGAGCTTTATCAACATCCCTTTCTCATGTCGTTGATGAATAGAGTGCATGGCTTCTTCTACCTGAATTACATTATATAGAATATGTCTCCCTTTGACAAATCCACCTTGCATGGGGGAAATGAGATTCTCTAGCAAAGCCTTAATTATGTTTGTCAATAGCTTGGACATAATTTTGTAAGAAGCGTTGTAGAGCGAGATAGGCCTAAATCTTTCAAAGGATCTCGGGTTCACTTCTTTGGGGATTAAGGATAGGAAAGTGGAGTTAGTGCTTCCTCCCACTTTGCTTATATGATGGAAATCTTTAATCATTCTTAGCAAATCAGTCTTGATTATGTCCCAGCAAGCTCTATAAAAATGGATTGAGAAACCATCTAGCCCTAGAGATTTGTCGAGCTCCATGGACCAGATGAAATTGCATATTTCTTCTTTAGTAAATGGCTTCATGAGGACTGAGTTTTCACCCTTGCTTACAAGAAAGGGAATGCGAGAGAGGAAATCTAATGTAGCCTCTTCATAATCAGATCCTTATTCCTTGTAAAGGTTCTGAAAGTGTATTTTTGCTGCTACTTTGAGTTGATCAAAACCTTTGTGAATCGATCCATATGTGGAGGTAATTTCAGTAATGTGATTTCAGGAGAGGCAGGCTCTGAATTGCTGATGAAAGTAGGATTTGTTTCTATCTCCATCTTTTAGCCACAAGATTCGAGTCTTAAGCCTCTAGTATTCTTCTTCATGGAGAAAAACATGGAAATTTTTGCTTTGGGCAACTTGTTCTTTCTCTAAATCTGAGTTGAAGATGTCCTTGATCTCCATTTCCAATTGAAAATCTAATAACTGTTGAACATTCTCTCGTCTAAGACTAGAGGGGGTGTTTGTCACATACCCATTATGGAAAACAAAACTTTTCGTTGAATTCGCGAGGATCAAAATCCCCGAAATACCTATGGGGGTCTTAGCATAGGCTAGTTCCTTCCTTGTCCATTTCCATGTGATCGTGGGTCTCGACCACAGGCCGAACAAGTATGGCATTCTTTCACTCTTCGTGACTCAGCACTACCAGAGCGTCGAGTCTTTCGACTCTGCAAACCCCGACACAGCGAAGCGCCGAACCCTGACAGGGCTAGCGAGTGGTAGGTTTCCCCNCTTGGGGTCTTGTCCACATGACCCTGTCCTGTGTCTACGCGCTTAAGCCAGCCAAGCGCTTATCGACTTTTCTTGATTCGGGGAAATGCAATGCATGACTTCCCTTTGACACTTTTCACTACTCGCAACCTCGCAGGTTGAAGCGTCGAGCTCTCATTCTCTTCTTCTCCGAAATCCCGAGACGCGAAAGTCAACAATGGTTGACTTCCTCTTCGCACTTCTCGAAACTTGCAACCTCGCAAGTTGGAGCGTTGAGCTTTCATGCTCCTATCTCACGAATCTCTGAGACGCGAGAAGTCAACAGAGTGTTGACTCCTTTCCGGGCGACGCATGCCCACCTGTCAATCGCACGGGCCCCACCTGATGGATGTGCCACGTGTTCTCACGAGCCTTGGCTCTCGGCACTTCACGACTTCTACGGTCAAAAGTGACCCCTTCCAACCTCCGAACTCCTGATATATGATATCACCACAGAGTTTTGATCCAACGGTCCTCCCATTCCTGGATCCAACGGTTCAGATTTTTCTCCTCGCCACTTCGCACTTTGCGACTTCGTGAGTTGGAGCACCCAACTCTTGCGCTCTCTTCTTACGAAACCCCAAGATGCGAGATCCCGAACTCATACCTCTTCGAGACTGCACCGATCCTAACGGCCTTGCAACTCTGCAAGATCTAATGGCTATCGGTTGTTCGCGACTTCTATCTCGAAGTGTCTCCACCGTCCATACAAATTCTCTCATGGCTACTTCTACAGCTTAACTCCCTCGCAACTCAGTGTGATCCAACGGACCATGACAATTCGACACTTCTCCACGAAGTCTCTCTGCCATCTGTTTCTAAGCTGCCTGGACACAAATCCACGGTCCAGATTCTTTTCCAGACCTTGGGGATCTACGGTCCCGATTTCTTCACTGCTCACGAAGATAAAGGAAAAAGGGTTAAGTTATTTAACGCCCTTGTTTATTCCTTCAATCTAATGGTCGTGAATGACCGCAGATCTTCCGACAGGATCTCATCCGTTGATCGATACTTATTCTTCGAATCCTCAAGGGATTCTGTGACTTTTTTGCCTCTACAGAGTCTTTGCACACAAAGTGCTACCTCTTTTGAGCTTTTTCAAAAAGGGTATCTCTATGGGAAGATTTATCTAAGGTATCACCTAAGACGGATAAGGGTATAGATTTCCCGATAAACGGCTTGAATTCTGAATTGATTTAATGTGTGTATATACATATAAATCTATTTATAAACATAAGCCATATGTGGCCCTTCCATTATAAGCATGCAACCACCATTTCTGAATCAAAACACTACACAGGCAGTCCTATACTCAAACCATTCATAAAATTGCACAGACTATGAGCATATATGTTATCATATAAATTTCAATATGCAAGATGTAAAACACTTATCAGAAATAAAACCAGAAGTGAGTGCAACTACTGAGAGGGGTGCTCGTTTCCACCCAACCGTAGGCTCAGCGAGTCCGATAGGATTTACCACTAGCCACCCTCGAGCTGAGATCACGATTCTGGGAGACTGTGTCTCTGTTTTCCAGTGACTGAGAACAAGGGTTACTCTCCCCCTTCTCTGCTATCACTCACTTTGTATTTTCCAGAGTTCCCTGCCTCCCCTTGCGTCTGCCCCCTTCTCGCTTCTCCCTCACGCCTTTTTCCTC
>SNQJ01S0021057.1:69984-85505 GCA_010110895.2 Picea sitchensis | reverse complement strand
ATATATATATATATATATATATATATATATATATATATATATTCATAATATTATTCACATTCATCGACCTTTTTCACAAGGTCCATTCACATCACACATTCACATTTTTGAGTTTGCCACGGTTCTTGGCCAGTATAGTTATTTTTACAAACTGGGGGAAACAGGGTGTTACAGTGTTAATGGGATTTTTAACCCAAGCTTTCAATGCATGTTTTGTTTCCTTTAATCTCTGCTCCCACACAAATCTTGGAGACCCTATAACTGGAGAGGACCAAGCTGAATGGACAGTTTCTAGAAAACCCTCCTTATATATCCAAAGAGGGATGAAATAGAAAGGAATTGGGCCCATATTTTCTTCTTCTTCCAAATTCAAGAGGATGGGTTTGTGGTCAGAAGTCAATTTTGGGACAATATTGGAAGAGATTAACCTCCTTTATTGCAGTAAAGAGCTCTGAATTAAGAACCTATCTAGGTGAGTTGATATGTGATCAGCCCCAACTCTATTATTTTTCCAGGTGTAGAGTCCTTTCGAAGGCTTGAATTCAAGGATATCCCACTGATGAACTACATCCTCAATGAAGGGGAGCATTTTCTCCCTGCCACTGTTTCCTCCTCTCTTTTATTTTGGTTCGAAAACTAAGTTTAGATATCCATCTAGAATAATTTTTGAAGGAGAGAAGATCTCTAAAAAATCTACTAAAGATTGCCAACAATTTTTTTTCTCGGAATACAGGACAAGAACATAAAGATTGAAGAGTGAGAGAGAAAGATTACTTGAAGTATGACGGAGTTCGGTGAAAATCCAATGTTGAGTCTTGAAAGAGATTTCTAAATGAAACTTGTCCTTCACCCATAGAGTTGTGAGGCCACCTGAGGAGCCCCTTGTGTTGATGGCTTTCCCTACATTTTTCTTCCATTTATGGATGTTAATTTCTAGAAGGGTTTCCCCTTCAATTTTAGTCTCTTGGAGCATGAGGACCTCGAGAGATTCAATTTTCAAAAGTTCTTTGACTGCTTCGACCTTCAATGGATTACCCAAGCCTCTGTAATTCCAAGAGACTATACGCATTATTTACTGGGATTGGAGTGGGTAGGACCTCCCTTGGGGGCCCTTGTTCTGGTATTTCTTTCGATCGACATTTCAATGGTGGATTAGATTCCTTTCATTTTTTCCCTCTCCGATTCTTCTTCTCTGGCTTCCTTATGTGATTTCATCCCTGCTCTTTTTGAGGGTCTCTCAAAAAACTCTTCTTCTGAATATCCAGAGGTTTCCAGAGGTTTCTTTTTTATCATTTCTGCGTAGGAGGGGGAGGAGGAGGTTCCAATTGGGGCACCAGAATGGGTTGCCTCTACATTATCTTTTTCCACTATGGGAGGAAGGGTCTGTTGTTCGATTTCCTCGATCATTGGATCAGAAATTTATGAAGGATTGTTGAGGATTTCGAAAGGATTTTTAGAAGCCTATGAAATTGGAGGGGCTGAGCTCCCTTCCCCAAGAACTTTCCCTAAGGTAGTGGCGCCAGTCCCCATTGACGCCTCTTTCCCTTTGGATCTAGTGTTATGATTTGGTGGGGCTGCTTTCTGAACCTGTGTCCATTGGTAGCCTTTCGATTTCTCCCCCTCTTCCTCAGCCTTCATTTTGCAGTGCCGGGAAAAATGTCCATAGCCATGGAAATACCTGCATTTAAATGGGAGTTGTTCATAATCCAATTCTTGGATGTGAGACTAGTCTGCGACCGTTAGTTGAATGGCTTCTGGGAACCCCAACTCCAAATCGACTTCAACGCATATTCTTTCACAGGAATACTGATCCTTTCTCTCTGCTTTGTCGGTGTATCTTCCAAGGGTGATCCCAATGGATTCTAATGACTTTGGATTCCAGCAATGCAAGGGTAAATGCGTAAGGCACACCCAAATCGAGACAACCGAAGGCACATCTTGTGTTGGATCGAAATCTAGAGACCATTTGTTCAGGTACAGACCCCGAGGGCCCATAAAATATGGTCCATTCCTGAAGATGAGGTTTATGTCTTCTAGATTGCCAAACACAAAGATGAAGAATCCCCTGCCAACAAGGTGACTTATGATACCTTCCTTAACTAGAGGACTCTAGTTCCTCTGCACCCACGTGTCTACTGCTTTGGGAGAAGGCCATAAGCCAGTGAAATTCCCAATGAGCCCCCATTGAGATAAGTTTAGTGCGGATCTGCATGTTTCTTCTGCTGAGAGGGCGAATGAAGGAATGTTATCGAGCTTTTTAACAAATTTTTGTCGTGTCTTTGAGACTGAGAGTTTGTTGTTGGCTATGACCAGCTTCCTGAAAGATGTGATCTCTAGAGGGAGAGGGGGGGGGGAGCCTCGGGGCCCCCTCCTGGGGCCATGATGGCGTGGGAAGGTGGAAAGAGGGGCACACTTTTAGAATACACATTTTTCCATAATATAAAGTAGAATTCAATCACAAATTTATAAACAGGGATAGAACACTTATATTTTAATCAAAGATGGTCTAGGAAATTGGTTGATTATGAGCAATTTTCCACCCAACCATAGGAAACTAGTGCATATTCCACCCTCAAGATAGGATATGAGGCTACCATGAATAAGTAATAAGGTTATAGGCATACAATGCACTCAATCTAAACCAATCGCTATCATGCCCCACAAAATATTATCACTACAAAGCACTACAAACACCTCATCTAGTCATCAATCAATCATTGCACTCTCTTTTACTGCCCTACAAAACACAAGGGAAGGCCTTTACATTCTTTGGTTAATAATCCATCAAGAATGTCCTTCCCCTCCAATGCTCTTCAACCTAGGCAGAAAGAGTCCAATGTATGGATTTCCTTCTGGAAATAACCTAGTGTAATACTTGGGCTCTCAAGCAACCAATAAGAAACAATATGCAGTGTATGATGGATTTCTAATTTCCACATCCTTTATGCTCATCTACAACCAAACTATCTCTCATCCAAGGTCTATAAATCACTCATCACAGTGTTGATTTTGGTAATTTTCGTATTTGGATTATTGAGTAGCCATTAGAGTACATAACATGGAGAGATTGTGGAGAGAATGGTGAGAATGACAATGAGAGAATAGTTTCCGATGAAGTAGGAGAATGAAGGTCTCTTCTCACTTTCACAAAAAAAACTACACTCTTCCCATGCTCCCATAATTATGTGAGATAAACATTCCTCACCAACTTCTACATGCATTTATATTGGATTTTTATGTCAAGGGTAGTGGATGAGCTTCCTTTAAAGCAGATGATGGAAAATATATGAGTTATGAGGCTAACACTTGACAATATAAGATTGATTTCCCATGTAAACCCTTTCAACTTCCCCTCTTGAATACCTCATGTGCTCCCCACATTTATCTTGGACCTTTATATATTATATTCCAACATTAACAATTATATAGCTTTAAGTGTACCATGGTAAGTATTCCTCACAGTCCATGGAAAGTATATTTACAACATCTACATGCCTAGACATTCTCTATTCATGCCTTGACCTTGAGATTTACATTAATAATCCCTACAATCATATTTATAACATTTACACCATAAAGACATTTATTTAACATCACATGACTTGGCTCCAATCATTATATCATTATAACAATGCATTTACACAATGCATTCTAAAAATCAAAACTATAAATGAGTCAAAATTATGGTATTACAAGGAATCATATAATAAACATAAGAATTAATAACCCTAGTTACTAGGGAGATGACATGAAAACACAATTTAGTATAGAAATCATCAACAAAGACCATTGAACATTCATTGAATCAACACAATCTTGAATGCATGTGGAAGATAATGAATTGATTGCACATGATTATATAAAATTAGATGACATTAAAGAAGAGTATATAAATTTTTTGAAATAGTTTTTGAAAGTAACAAAGCCAAGCAAATTTAGAGTTAACAAAATGTGCAAAGATCGGGTATCCAGGAACACTAATATGAGCCCCCCATAGTTGATCCATCATGTCAAATAAGTAAATTAGAGTAAATTTAGGAAAAATGATTGGAAAACACCAATAACATAATGTCAAATAAGTAAATTTAGGAAAAATGATTAGAAAACACCAATAACATAATGATGGATGAATAAGATTGACACACTAATTAGGATATATTTTTGAGATGGGATAAGAATCACGTCCGTGGTAAGGAGAGATGGATATATAGAGTGGTTATCATTTGCGAAGCAAGGTTAGGAAAAATTGTGTGTATGTCTTAAATTGTGGTATATTAAGGAAGAGACAATAAAAAAAATTCATGTTGTGATAAGGCTAGAAGGGTAGACACTCACTTGGATAGAGGTCTCCATGGGTATGCCTCAAGACATCTCAACCCTTGCTAAGTCATGAATTAACGATATATCTGGCTTGTAGACTATTGGAAATACTCTTTGGTTATAGTGGCATCTAGTCGGTTTAATCCCGAGCCTAGCACGTGTCACTCTGACTAGTTACCAATTCCCATGGTTTAAAAAAATGAATATGCCATGCAACATGTAATGCAAGAATATTGAGACCTAAAATGTTTAGGTATCATATTCCAACAATAAAGATACTTGTGGGCCAAACTTATTTGATTTTACATAGTTGACCAAATTTTGAGAAAGATGAAATGAGAGAACATGTTGTCAAAGAAACACTATCGATGTCATTAGAGATTAATAAAATTGACGAGAGCTATGTTGGAAAATATAATGAAAATCCACCAAAAAGAGTTAGAAGAGCATTGATGTTGAGAAAAAAGATTGTTACTGAGAAAACTAAATTATAGTTCATAACATTAAGTTGATATTTATTCTTTCAAACCGTATATGTCATAACTTATCAAATTATTTGGCAACAAATTATATTTATAAAAAATTATATCATTTATTTTGGATGATAATTTATTAATTTCTTGGTATTCCATTGAATATTAGTTAGCAACACCATCACATTAGTGTCACACATACATCATTGATAAAAATTAACAAAATATTTAACAATTAGATAAAACTTACAACAATGACATTGGGACTTATCTTATGCACGTTGCGAGAACCTGGAGAAACTGCAAGCTAGGGTTTGACAATCGCGGTCTCAGCAACGAACATACTGGTTACCAAAGGGGGTGGGACTGGAACCCCCTCATACAAGCAGGTAGTGATGTACATGTGGAAAGGACCACGAGGCATTGGTTTCAAAGAACCGTTGACAAGCACCTCAAGATCAGGATCGGAAAAGAATCAGGAGAGCAACCAGGAAAAAAGGGATCGCGTGGGGGAAGAAGCCAGAGAAGCCCAAAAGGAAGCACAAGAACCAGCGAACCCCAGTGGGGCATATGGGCGCAACCCATGTAAACCTAAAACAACACTAATACCCAAGGTTATACTGGAATACCCACAAACACAACTCTATAGGGACCAAATGAAGACGTATGCACTAATCTGCAATTTCATGGGTTTGTGGCCCACAGAAAGAACATTGCGCAACTGGATAAAATATCAATGGAAGCCAAGTAGAGAAGTGGAATTCCACCTGGGCTCGAAAGGATTCTTCACATTAGTCTTCATGAACATGGAGGACATGGATAAAGTATTTGAGGGGGGGGGATTCTTCCACGCCTCAACAGGGATGTACATGCGACCGTGGAAGGAAAACTTCTCCCCATAGAAAGAAACCTTTAAAAATGTCCCAGTCTGGCTGAGGCTTTCCTCCTTACCGCTAGACTACTAGTTTCCATCCACCTTCGAAGCAATCGGGAACAAGCTTGGAAAATATGTTAAGACGTCGGAAGCAACCCTAAAAGGGTGATATACATCCTATGCAAGGATCTGCATAGAGATGGATGTTTCAGTGGCGCTCCTAGAAGCCATAATCCTGGAATTCAGGGATAATGAATGGATACAAAGCATCGACTACGATCAGATCTCATTTAGATGCAGAGGATTCCATGAACATGGACACCTAATCAGATAATGTCCTCTCAATAAAAAACAAGAAACAAAAAACACCAAAACACAGCAGGTGTTATAGGATAAATCGCTATATGCGGACACTAACAGATCTTCCTAGATCCACCTGGATCTAGAACAAAATAGGACAGGACATGATGCTTTCCCTAAGAAACTATCATTGAATTTACTACCAAAAGAGGAACGAGTGACATACCTTTATATCGCTTCCTTAGGTCTTTGTTGTTCCTACTTCGCTCCGGTGCTCTTGCGAGATCAGATCCAAGACAACACAAACCAAAGTGAAGATAGTAAAGTATATTCAATGACGACCTATGCATATGATCAAGGAATTATGCAATAAAATAAGAGTGATTTTATGGGAAAGAGACATGCCATTGTATTATATTAAATGAAAGTAGAAGATACAACCAGATCGCCTTGATGTCACAAGATTCCTTTCGATGGTCATTTGTTCTAACACACACACTTGCTCCAAACTTGCATGAAGAAGATCCACTAGGGCTTGATGGACAAATGGAGGCCTCAAGCATCAATTCAAACAGGATTCCTCACATAATTCTGAATCTATTCTTTCATCAATTCTTTATTCAATCTTACTTAACCTCTTCCTTGAGAAACCTTTCATTATATAGGAGAAGGAGAGATGGTTAAAGGGATAAGGATGATCCCAATAAATCTAAGAAGTCAGTAGGATGCCAACCATGTGAATGCCAAATCATTTTCTGGAAGATCCTCTTCTAGAACCTTTGTAACCTCTTCTTCATTTTAAGCTTTGAAGCAGGTTTGCACCCTGCTTATAGAGAAAACTGTGAACCCCTCGCAATCTAGGTATAGATCAGTGTGTGAGAATCATGGTTTTCGCACCCTGCACCATATGCAGCCTGAAAACTCACTATAAAAATATGTTTTGTAGAGGAAGACAACAATCACTTTTCTCAGGCAAAAAGTCCTTATGAGAGCCTGAACACATCACTGTAGAGACATCACCAGAGTGACCAAAATAATGTGTAACAATAGGATGAGGACGTGTTTGTAAAACCGAACCACATAAACAGAGAAAACAAGAAGCAAAGCAAAGCCCCAACTGGAAGCAATCTGGAATCCAGGACTAGACCAGAAGGACGGGACATGGTCAACCAAGGGGAAGAAGGAGGAAAGGAAAAGACAAAATCTAGAGAAGCTAGGGAACAAGCAACTCATGAGAACACATATATTCCAAGCAATAAGAGGAAACAGGGAGGTAGCACAAGTCGTATGGAAGGAGGAAACGAAGACGCCAACACCCCAATGAAGGAGGCAGACAAAGACTCGGAGATGACACAAAGCGAGGTAGGAACGGAAGATCCTCATATCAGAGACATTGTGGAAAGGGAAGGAATAGATCTCCCAAACATATTGGAGCAATGGAAAAGGAAGGGAGTAGACAATGTGTCAGCGGAGAAACTAGATCGCATCCAATACCTCTTCATTCTAAGGGAGGAAGAAAAATCCAGAGGCAACGCATGCATGGAGAGATAGGACACCTGGGAATCAAAACAGGTGAGGGACAACCACAACTTTCACCCAAGCAGACGAGGCAAAGGAAAGGCAGGAAATCAAACAGCGTAGCCCTACAAGAACTAGGAGCCCTACTGATGAACTCAGGTAAGATCAAAAAGTTCTTTCCCAACTCCCCTCCACATGTTTAAATGAATATTATAACATGGAATATAAGAGGCCTAAACAACACACAAAAGTAAATAATCCTTAAAAATAGACTGAGGAAGGAACAACCTGACCTTTGTTTCATCCAAGAGACAAAATGCACTATAGACATAATGGAAACAATCAACAAAAAACAATGGAGTAAGTACAAGATGTTGGTTTTCGAAGGCCAACATATGGCAGGTGGTATTCTCACCTTGTGGAACCCACAATTGATGAACCTACTGGCAGTCGAAGCCACAAGACACACACTTTCGGTTAACATGCAAATTATAGGTAACACAGAGGTGATTCTATGCACTAATGTGTATGGTCCCCAGATGTTGGAGGAAAAAAGGAGAATGCTCCTAGACCTAGAAAATCTAAAGGCTCGATTCAACAACCTCCAATGGATCTTGGCAGGGGACTTCAACATCATTACGACACTTGCGGAGAAAAAATGGGGCACCAAGAGAATGGATAGAGATGAAGAGGAATTCTCAGCTTTCATTGATACAATGGATATGGTGGACATCAGAACCAGCAATGGCCAATTCACCTGGAATAAAAAACAAATAAATAACCACCAAGTAGCTACAAGGCTAGACCGATTCCTGGTGTCGGAATCCATCATCATGTAGGGACTAACCTTAGACTGCAACATCCTTCCATGGGGGGGTCAGACCATTGACCAGTTCAATTGGAAGCAAACTTCCAAACCACTCCGAAGAACAAACCTTTTAGATTTGAGAAATTTTGGATCAAACACCCCACCTTCAAGGAGAACATCAACCAATGGTGGCGGGAGGAACTACTGGAGCAAGGGACAAGGATGTTCAAAATTGATAAGAAACTCAAGTACATCAAACATAAGCTCAAGGAGTGGAACAAGGAAATCTTTGGAAACATAAACCAAGAAAAACAAATATCAAGGATAGAATGAGGATACTTCAGGAACTCTGCATAGACAAGGGATACACAGAGGATCAGAAAAGATAAGAGATCCAAATGAACTAGGAATGGGAAGCAAGATGTCAGTAGGAAGAAACTCTATGGAGCCAAAAGTCCAAAATCAGGTGGCTAAAGGAAGGGGAGCGGAATACCAAGTTTTTTCATAGAACAACCATTGCAAGAGGAACCCACAACAAAATCCTGAAAATTAGGGATTAGGATGGGATCGAAAGAGAATCCCACAAGGAAATTAAAGATACACTGGTTAATCACTTCCACGGGATAGCCCAGAAACCCAACCAAGACAGAACAAAGGCCATACAAAGGTTAACTTGGCACATCCTCAGGTTGGTCACCGAGGAACAAAATGTCAATCTAAGCAAACCCATTGCAAAGGAGGAAATTGACCAAGTGGTCCAGGATATGCCCAATGGAAAGGCCCCAGGTCCAGATGGCTTCACAGTGGAATTCTTCAAAGCCTGTTGGGAAGTGGTTAAACATGATGTTTATGGGGTGGTGGAAGACTCCAGACACTCGACCTCCATCTTGAAAGCGTTAAATGCCACAATGATCACTCTAATCCCAAAAGAAAATGAAGCAAGGACCTTAGATCTCTACAAGCCTATAGATTTATGCAATGTAATTTACAAGATAATCTCCAAAGTCATAGCCAATAGACTGAAACCTCTCCTACCCACATTGATTTCACAAGAACAAGCGGGTTTCGTAGAAGGAAGACAAATAATGGACAACATCATCCATGCCCATGAGCTTATACACACACTGAAAATCCAAAGGAGAGGGGGGATGATAATCCAACTTGACCTGGCGAACGATTATGACAAAATTAGTTGGCACTATATGACCAAGACGTTGGAAGCCTTTGGCTTCAAACATCACTGGATCAACTAGATGCTCAGTCTAGTCTCAACAAAAAGCTACTCGCTTCTAATCAATGGAGCCCCAAAAAAACTCTTCTGGCCTTCAAGAGGCATTAGACAAGGAGACCCGCTATCCCCCTTCCTGTTCATTCTGATGATGGAAGGGCTCAGCAGAAGCATAAAAAGTGCAACTGTAGCAGGGGAAATAAAAGGCATCAAATCTTTCGAAAACTATCCAACCTCCACACACCAACAGTTCGTTGATGACACTCTACTCCATGGAACACCCATGGTCAAGGAAGCAAAAGCCTATAAAATAATCTTAGAATAATTTGGGGATGCCTTAGGGGCGGAAATCAACCACTCCAAATCCATGATCTATTTCTTCAACACTAATCCTGCAATTCAAAGAAACCTGGCCAACATTCTGGGGTTTGAACGCAAAACGCTTCCAACGAAATATTTCTGAATCCCCCTGACGGACAAAGCATGCAAAATGGCAATGTGGGAAGGAGTGATCAACAAACTGCAGGAGAGGGTAAAAAATTAGACTTACAGAACTCTCAACCTGGCTGGGAGGCTTATCCTTGACAAATCAGTTCTACAAGCAATCCCGACGTATATGATGTCAGTGTTTCCTGCTCCCAAAGGAATACTACAAAATATAAGATCCATTCAAAGAGATTTCCTATGGCGAGGTGCTGAAAATAAAAAGAAATGGGCCTTGGTGGCATGGGAGAAGGTTTGTAGACCAAAAGGCAAAGGAGGCATGGGGTTACAAGACCCATAGGTAACCAACGAAGCCTACGGGGAAAAACTCTGGTCGGGATGGGTCAAGGACAAATCAATACAGTGGGAAAACCTCTAGAAGGCCAAGTATGCCCCGAACATCAACGACCAAGATTGAATTTGATTCATGGACACAAGTGAGGGATCAACCATCTGGAATCTTGCATGGCGCAACAAGAACTAACTCCATAAACACAGCTTCTGGGAAGTCAGAAATGGTAAAAAAACCAGATTCTGGGAGGACACGTGGCAACATGAACCCATACTAAAAAATAAGGACAGGGAGGAGCTCCAACAGGAAATGACAACGCAAGGAAAACCAAAAATCCATCACTACTAGAAGCAAAGGAATGGTAGTGATAGATGGAGGATCTAGGAAAAAATCAATCCAAAAAATAGAGACCGGATCGCAACTCTAACGAAAGAGGTGGAGGAGGAACTGGGGAAAAGAAAAATTGCAGTCTAAGAGGAAGAGGACCAATTAAGGTGGGGTAAAGAAAATGGTGGGGAATTCAATTTAAAAGAAGTATGTTATTACATCACGGACCAGGACCAAGAAGAACCGACACAACAATGGGAAAATATTTGGGGCAGCCCCCAATGGCCAAAAATCAAAATGCTCAAATGGTTAGTTCTTCACAACCGAATCCTAACCTGGAAAACTGCAGGAAAAGGGGTTATATAGGTCCATCTCGGTTCCACCTCTGTCAAGCCAAGGAGGAAACAACCAATCACCTCCTTGATGAATGAAGTTACAAAACAAAGATTTTGGATTGGTCGGCAGGCATCTATCACCAATCCAATAGGATCTGAGGTAACATCTGTGCAACCATCAATAATTGGAGTGAGAGTTAGAAGGAGAATGAAATGGTGAACCTATGTTGGAATCTAACGTCGGAGATGATCATCTGGGAAATATGGAAAGAAAGGAACCGACGCATCTTTAGGAATGAAAGCCTAACAGAAGAAAATCTCAAGGATGCAATAATCTCACAAATACAAGAAACGGTGTAGAGTCGCAACTGCAAGAAGGAAAAAGCGCAACTCACAGAACATGATTCCTGCATCCTAGATTTTTTTCACCTAAAAGACAGGCGCAACAACACACTGGTAGGGCGGGAACCACAACTCCAAATAGGCGACCGCAACTGGACCCCCCTTCCATTAGGGTTCCTCAAATTGAATTTTGACGGGGTGGCAAAAGGAAACGCAGGAGTGGCAGGGAGGGGAGGGGTGATCGGAGACAGTGGTGGTAACATCATTCAACTGTACGCCGGGAGTATGGGAAACGCAACCAACAATGCAACGGAATTTGGAGCCCTGGAGATTGTCCTTGAAATCCTACGTCGCGAAAGGATGACAAACACTATCGTGGAAGGCGACTCCACCCTGGTCATCAATACGACAAAGAGACTCCAAAATGGCACTAGAGTGGGCAAGGTTCAACAACACTGGCACCTGGCACATTCCTTACAAAAAATCCAAGAGCATCTGAAAAATTTGAACACAGTGGAGTTGTGTTGGGTTCGCAGGTCAGTGAATGACCTAGCGGACAGGCTAGCCAACGAGGGGTTGGGCAAGGAAGGTCTGGAACTAGACACTATCTGTATCAACATCCCGAATGGACAACTCATAACAGACTGCATCCAACTAGTGACAAAAGACCGTAAAGGCAACTTAAGCAAGGAAGGTCACATCGAGGAGGGCAGTGCAAGGCCTAGCGGCAGGCACACAAGATGCAGGACGGATATGACTGCCTAACACTCGACCACCAATTACCATGCAAGATAAGCATAAACAACAGGCGAGGGTATGGCAGCAAGGCCCTTTTAACAGTAAGAGTTGTGGGGAAAGCACATGGAAAAGTACATATGACAAAACACATGCAATGAATGATGTAAGACATGAGGGAGTATGGTCCAGACTCAATCCACCATGTCAAAGTACATGTACGAAGAGCATCACAGTCGGATATCAAGCAAGCAGGGGCAGGGTCTCGCACAGGGATAAAGGTCGGGTCATCATGATCATACAAGCTGCAACAGGGAAAAAGGACGGGAGTGCTCACCACTACGGGCAAACCATGATTGGAAGGACAAGCTCGCAGCAAGGGACGATCAATAAGAAGAGAGACAACAGGAATAGCCACAAATAGAAGGAGCGTAACTGCAGGGGCTATCACATATACAAGGGCAGAGAAAGGAAGAATCCATGTGAAGTGAGGTACAGGCTGAGTATCTAACAAAGGAGTTGCGATAGGCCAAGTGGGATGGTGCGAATGAAGAGAACACACAGGAAGAGGAATCCCCTTGGAAAGGAAGTTCCGAATAGTCCATGATGGGTGTCAAGAATAGAGCAGGCGACAAAAGATGCAAAGGGCACCTTCTAAACTTTTGTTGCGCCGAAAGGAAAAGCGACCATTACCCGGTGGGAAAAGGAAATAAAAGAAAAATGCAAAGGCAAAGCATGGGATGCATTGGCACACGAAGTGGACTGGATAACTGATCTGGGGACCACGCAGCCTAGGGAAACCCTCCACCATAAAACAATGAAGGTGGTGTGGCTAACTAAGATAATGATCGGCTAAGTGAGTTCAGAAATGGAGGAAGCCAGATAGGAGGAAAACAAGGAACAGAAGAAAATGTTGGACGAAATCCTGAGTCGCCTCAGCAGTTTGGAAACTATTACCAATATGTTAGTTGAGGTCGAGAAGGACCAAAAATCCAAGATGGAGTGGTTGGATGCTCAATTCCACCTCTATCTGCACTATGTCCATCACATGAAAATCACGCCAGTCGATGGACACGGTGTGCCAACCCACATCAGGAAGACTCGCACGATATCCCAGAAGGATGAGAACAAGAGTCGGGCGGATGGTGGAAAGAAACACATCATTGTCCTAGACTAGTGAATGGTTAGTCTAATGGCAGGAATGTCAAACGTAGTCAGGTCAGTTTGGCCACTACCCACTCGGGTCTAGTGGATTTTCTCAACTTATTCTTTTTATGTCTATGTTGCTTATCTTTTTTCAAACTGGTTATGGTAGGACTGGCCTAGTTTCCCCTGGTGGCAGACCAGTCCCACCCCTCGTATATATCAACAAGCGCAACTCAGGAACCCCTGGTTTGGTTTCCTACTAGGAAGACTAGGATGCCCCCCTTTTTTGTATTGTAATCTCTTTGCAGTAATACAACTTCTTACACTCACTTACCCAAAAAAAACAAAAACATTAAAACTTATCTTTAAAATTACATGGAAGATTTTCTCTTGAATTTGCTAAAAATCCTTCAATATGAAAACATTATATATAACATGATATACCATTTATATGTTAAATAAGTAAACTAAAACGAAAAATGATATATTAAAAAATGTGTTTTTAATACAAATATTTAGATGATTTAAAATGAAAATTCATCGTATTCTCAAGAGTTTATCTAAAAATTGTAATGTGGATACTATTCTTTAAACTTTGAAATGTGAAATACATGATCATGGATTTAAAAAAAAAAATTATATTTATAAATTATTTATTTTATTTTGATGAATGAATTATATATATATAATTTTTATTTAATTGAAAAAAGAGTTACAATACATAGGCATTCAGGGCATATGACTAAAAGTTTTGATGATGAATCATCAAATCATCAAAACAGTTCCAGAAATAACTAAAACACAATCGAAGACACGTTCAACCATTGAGTTCAAAATCAATACAAAAGTAAACAAAAGACCTCAAAGAATTTTGTCATCCAAATCTTCTTGAATCAAGTGAAACTTTGACAAATCTAGAGCACCTTTTGAAAACTGTCAGTTGTTGCCGCATTCAATTCACGAAAAATATGCTAGAAGGAAATTGAAGAAAAAGTGACAACAATGATCTTTAATCTCTATCCCAGAGCTTGAAGTTCTGTATTATCTAGAAGATTTTTCCCAGACATGCATTCAATGAAAATTTTTGAGTCCTCGAATACCTGGAGCTCCATTATGTGCATGTCTGAAGAACATTTAAGGAAATAAAACAAATATATTAACTCAGTTTTATTATTAGTGCATTTGTTTATCTTCACTTTACCAGAAATGAAGTTGGAATTTGAAATATGCAACTGAAACCTGACCCCACACCTAGAATCAGACCTTTGACACGCACCATTGAACAACCCCCATGGGACATTTTGATTTATGTCAACGGGCCTTACAATTATTGGCTCCTTTGCAGAATGGGAAAAAAGGTAAAAATGGAGGAGAGTCAGATCTGATGAGAGGTTTTGAAAGCAGGGCATCCTGAACCATTAAACAAACTGGCATTGCGCGCTATCCATATGCCCCGCGAGACAAGAAATGGAAGCACCATGAGTGAATTCAATTTATGGTCTTTAAAAAACTCTTGAAAATTGTCATTCAGTGTTTCCCAAGACCACAGAGTCCTCACTTTCAGCTGAGAAACAATGTAATGAACGTACCAACTGTTGTAACAATTTTGTTTACTGCTGTTATGATTTACTGCTTGTTTGGGTAGAGTGGTTTTGTTAAACACTTTGTCGTGTGCCCCAAATCCTACGGTAAGAAACTCCTTATTATTGTTGTTATAATTTTGGTAATTTTTTGAGCTAGGACTTTTGTCAAACACTTGCTAGACAACCTCCAAACTCGATGTAACCATCTTTCCTGTTGCTGCTAAATTAATATGGTTGTTGTTTGGTATTATTAGTTTTGGTTTCAACGATTCAATGTGTGCTTTGGTTGCTATGTAAGACTCATTCAAGATATAATAGCAATGTTGTAATTAATGAGTTCACAAGTAGAGTTACATTAACAATATAGATAACTAAACAGGTCCATCTTAAATATGAATTTAATTAGTACCTTACATAGCAATGTGACTCACAATTTTGGTCTCTAAAATCCCTATAGTGGTTGGCATTGTTGTTGGACAAATGTGCACCAAAAAAGGAACCAGAAGTGATGGCTATAACATCCTCTTTAGTTGTAATAATAAATGAGGAACCTAATATTTGGATTTATGTTGAATATGATTGTCATGTAGGTGAAGAAAGCAACCCAACAAAGTAAGTATGGCATCCAAAGCTTAATAAACAGTCCTGTAGGCAATAACCTCTGGTTTCTTCCCTCCAACAACAATAAAAATCATTCCCAACAACATTAACAACAGTCACAGGTGAGTGTGACCTCCTCCACAAAGAACTCGATCTA
>SNQJ01S0021057.1:37416-69921 GCA_010110895.2 Picea sitchensis | reverse complement strand
TGTAGGCACCACACAGTTCATCCTGTTAGTAAATAAACTCGACCCCAACAAGTTAAAATTCAGCCTGAAATTAGCACAACAAGTGGATTTGGCCACCTACAACTAGAAATCAACCATTCCACAGTCAAAAAATGGCCTAGCCAAGAGATAAATGTTGTCTTTGCAAAGATACGACCCAACTCCAAGGAAAAATTGGCCTCTAGATGGGTAACTCAACCCCCAACTCAAGAAAAATGCAGTCACCAACTCAAAATCACCCTACTCAATCAAAATCGACCCCAACAAATAAAACCCACCTACCAAATGGTGAATATCAAAACCACAATGAAACACTACGAAAATATATAAATGATCTTCTCTCTATGACCAACTAGAGTGGATAGTTTCACCACCAAAACCAATCTTCAAAATCTCTCTAGGGTTTTTGTCCCGAAGAGCCAAAGCCACAAGAGCTCTCTCAATTCGTTTTTAGAAAATAACATATGCATAATGAGAGAGGGCGCCCTCATGCCTCTTATATTTCCTTGTTCTCCCTTTTGCCGACCCTTTTACCCTCTTACACTTAAGTGACATTTTAATTTTAATTTTAACTTTAGAAAAATCACTTTATTAATTAATTAACCCCTTTTTAATGTCAGAAAGCAATTACTTGGCTTGTAAGTCATTCTCGGACGTCGGAAGTGCCTTTATAATCATCCCAACCTTTATATATTTTCGTCTCGATTCCAACGAGCTATTACATGAAGGTGTTACGTCCAACAATATGACCCAAATAACACCTTGAGTGCATTTAATTAATTTATACTCAATAGTACCCTTAATTTATGAGAATCGTCGGAATTCCACGGAACCAAAAACGAACTGTGCAGAAGTGATCATGATGATGAAATAATGTGAATAGATCCATTTATCCCTCTAGCCAGGCTGACATAAAACCATAAGGTCGCCTCCAACTATAAAGCAGGGGAATCCAAAAATGGGGACATTACAAACAATGTCTCACCAAACCTCCCTTGTGTATTCACATTTTAAAAACAAATGGACCAAGCTTTCATTTGATTTTTTGCATAAATAACATAATCCAGAACCTTGTTCCCCCTTGCACTAGATTCTCTCCCATAAGAGCACTTGATTATGAAGAATGAGCTATAAAAATAGCTTGCCATATAATGGCCCTTTCAGAAGTCGTAGTGGTTTGTACCACCAACAATTATTTGTGCCCTCATCCTTGATCAAATCTTGGTAGCCCAACTTCGTCAAGTATCTTCCACCTACATTTGGGAAGTTCCAAACTAACTTGTCCTCTATTTATTATATGTGAACATGAGCTAGTCTGAGAGAAGTTGTAAAAAGAGTCCAATCCTCAGACCAAATATTTTCCAAGCCTATCTCTTCTGCTGAAAACCAAAGTTTATCACCAAATGGTATAGGTGGTAGGGTTTCCAATACAATTGAGGGTGTAGACCCCCATTTCTCGAAGCAGATCCACTAACGATCATGGAAGGAAGGATTGGTTTCCACAACCTACCATAGAATCTACCTCGATCTAGACCTACCATCCCGACTCCACTTTCCAAGCTAAGAAGTTGTCGATCAAACGAAAAGCATTCAGGAGCGCCCTCCATTGACAAGAGACATTTGAGGCAGATTTTCTTTGTTGACAGATATAATCTATGACTATTCTAGGCTCGGTGTATTTAACAATTAATATATTCCTCCATAGACTATCTCCTATCAGAAACACCCATTGAGATTTCACCACCAGAGCACGCATAAAGAGGACAAGATTTTTATACCCCATCCACCTACACTTTTTTAATTTGAAAGACGTTTCCAACTCACAAGATGTAATCCAAGGTACTTAGAACTTCCTTTCCAGAGAAATTTAGAACACAATTTATGTATTCTACCCAATATCCCTTTCAAAATGCTAGCCAACAAGTATACCAGAATTGCTTCAATTATAGATTTGATTAGCACAAGTATGCCACCTCGAGAAATCCATCTATTGCACCAGAAACATATTCTTCTCTCAACTCGAGCCACCTACCACCACCAATATTAAGTCCCATTACTATTTGGCTTCAATTTGAAAACAAGATTCCTGAATCCATATCCCATCGTGTGTGTAGAGAAACTTAGTTGTGATTCAAATAAAATTCAATGTTGTCCCTGTTCATCCACCAAATAGATGGAAATTTTTTTCTTGTTAATGATCATACCCATAGCCTCACTAAAAAAAGCTAGTGTTTCTTTGAGAATGGTTGCATCATGATCTGCACATGAACAAAAGATCAATATATCTTACAAGCAACAAGTGAGTAAGGTTAACCGAACCCCAAGAAACCCTTTTACTTTGTTTGCATCATCCAATGCTCGACTAAGTTTATTCACTACCATTACAAATAATTAGGGCAACAAGGGGAAAACTTGGTGCAAGCCACAACCTAGGTGAAAGAAAGGGGAACCCAACCATTTATAAGTACATCAAAGGAGACAGAGGTGACACATGCCATAATCCATTTGACCACGAGTAGGTCAAAACCCACATGTAGGAGAAAAAGACGAAGGTATAGCCATGAAACCTTGTCATAAGCCTTTGATAGGTCTATGTTGACCACTGAACACTGTATTTTATGGGTTTTGATAATATGAATCCCATCTTGTGCGGAGCCTATAGCTTCGTGAATTATTCGACCTTTCAAGAACTCAATTTTTTTTGCAATAATTGATGAAGAAAAAATTGACTTAAGGCGTGTGGGGCTATTTATATGTATAAATCCCTAACATTAAATCATCAATCCAAGATTTTGTAGACTTCGAGGTGCAAGTGCAAGAAATGCAGTAACAAAGACTATTCTAGCCTATGTTAGCAACCGATTTTGGCAAAATACACTTTAGGATGCAATGAAACCAAATGACCTATTGGTAAATATATCAATCCAAATCACAAAGGAATCCAAGGGAATCAAAAGTAAATCTTAAACACCTTAATATTGCATTCATATATTTATATCAAGATGAACAAGGGAACTACATACTTTGTCAAGATGTGTGGTATATGCATGAGTATGTTTTCTGATGGGATATTGTTTAATCGATGAATACTTAAGACTTCAATGTGTGAGAGGATAAAAACACTCAAGACTAAAAATTAAATCTATGAACATTAATTAGTTCATTAGCTTGAGGTTTCATTAATGGATTATAGTGCAATGTTTCACTTGAGGTCTAAGTGTTCATGCACTTTGAGAGATGATTAAATTTTAAATCTATGAACATTAATTAGTTCATTAGCTTGAGGTTTCATTAATGGATTATAGTGCAATGTTTCACTTGAGGTCTAAGTGTTCATGCACTTTGAGAGATGATTAAATTGTCAAATTGAATGAGTTATAACTACTATAGTTGATCTAAATAAATGTAAAACCATTCAAGCTAACTTTCAAATCAGTCGACCAACATGAGTTAAACTCTTTGTGAAACGCCACTGACCTAGTCCTAAAATGATTAGCTCAAAAAGGTAAATAATGAAATATGTAAACTAACTCACACATACAAACTAAAGAATGCAAACTCATATGTCAAGTGTAGCAAGTCTTTGTTGGTGATACAACATGTTTGCATCAATATTACTTATCTTTGTGCAACTACAGCTAAAATAGATCTTGTTATTTATCCATGAGTATATATAAATAAAATCAAAACATTAAATACCAAACTAACACTATTTATAAGTCTTTTGAGTTGGATCTCATAGATTTCTTGAAGTATAGTCTTTCACTTCAATCATTAAGTGTTCTTGTACTTACGAATGATGATTGATATGGTCCTCCAAAGAGATTCTAATAATTGTGTTGACAATGATAAGATTGTTGGTTAGCAAGAAAAATCAAAACGTTGAGTGCACACATTTTCCTTTTGTTGGTAATGAAAGCATAAACATGAATGAGTAAAAGTAAATATAAATTGCATGAATACTTGAAAGGAAATGAGAGACGAATTGTAAAATTAAATCTATGGAAACAATTGAAACTACGAATCGAAAGCTATGCATCTATCTACTCACACTAATCTACAGAACTAAAATTAAAACTAAGTCTACAACAATAAAAATAAGCAGGGTATACCAGAGAGAGGGGGCCTTACCTCCTCCAACATATTCTGTAAGGGGATTATAGTGGCTAGTCGAAAATCTACAACAAAGACATATTTATTACAACATAAGAAGGAATAATTACAAAGAACAATTTAGTGCCTCACACAAGTGATTACAACCAAAAAATAATGATAAAAAAAATCAATCCACATAGCATAATGATGATATCTCTTACAATTTTGATTGCATATTGTTGGCACATGGGTAGGCCCAGGGTTCAACGCTACAACAACGCACCA
Organism: Picea sitchensis; assembly: GCA_010110895.2. NCBI lineage: Eukaryota > Viridiplantae > Streptophyta > Pinopsida > Pinales > Pinaceae > Picea > Picea sitchensis. The sequence goes on along the minus strand of SNQJ01S0021057.1, from coordinate 65,523 downwards.
ACAAAGCCCTAACTAATGGCTCTTTCGACAACACCTGCGAAGCAGATGAAGTCTCACCCGAGGTAGAGGCAGGGGTGGTTGCAAGACTCAGGTGTCTACAACCTTAGATGGGACACAGATCTGTGATTTTACTTCTTAATAAAGCACTCAACACCGTTAGTTCCTCAATATGCAATCAATATCCACTTCCCTGATAAAACAAAGCTTCGTAGCATTCACACTAATATAATGTATTTAAGCACTTAGCATAGGTAAATAGATCAGATCGATCATATCAAGCACTTAGAATATCCATATAGATCAGATCCAACATTCTGGCATATCATAAGCACAAAGCATAAGTAGATCTATCTAAATATATCAAAGCACTTAGCAAATAACATGTGAACACATCAAGACAAAGCACAAAGCATCATAACACAGTATTTACGTGGTTCACCCCCACCCCGAGGCTACGTCCACCAACTCTTCTTCTTTATTGTCTGTAGTCAATCGGTTACAAGCACAGAGCCTCAAAACCCTTACTCCGCATAGGACAAAAGATCTGCGCAGCTCGCTATACCCTTCTTCCTTGCATTCCAGCACTAAGCCTTCCACAAACTTACTACAACAACTTGCACTTAACTCTGCAAGTTTCACACAGTATACACAAAGCCTTACAATTCTTGAACAGACAGATCCAACTCTTGGCACTTAGCCTACTTGCATACTAACATCACATAGATTCCTTCCTCCTCTCCTTATATTGCCTATACAACTATTTATACATACAAAATAGGCCTAAACATGGGTAAAACCATGGGCCGACATCTCATTCCCGTTACATATTCCCACATCCTAAAAAGGACCCAAAAAGGGGCAGAGATCCTGCGATCTCTGCTTCATCTTGCGCTCCTCCTTCGACAGGCTGTCGAAGTCCAAAAATAGGTCAAACTTGACCAGATATCAACAAAACCTGGTCAAGGGCCAACAGGCCCCCAACACTCACATGTGACTCGTCCTGAGTCACTCTGATGTAGGAAGTTCTGCTTCAAACACTTCAAGCTTAGATCGAAATGCTTCGACTTGATGTTGTACTACGCGCTCTTTTTTAGCAAATTCTTGAATGACTGCATCATTCACAGGTCCTTCCAGGTGTTTTTCTGCTGAGGTGCTAACCTGCTCCAGTTCTGCTCCCTGGCCTTCTACCTCTGTAAACAACTGATAGGCCTTATCTTGTATCGGCCGGAGTTTCTGAGTTATTTCCGTAACTCTGCTCTAGATATTATGGATTTGTTGTTGGGCGGTTCACTGCTCTTGAGATCTCTTCATTCTTTCCACAACTGACAGAGACTTCAGTTGTGCCTGTAATGTTTCTACGTGTTGCTTCGCTTCCTGGAGCTGCGACTCCAGTGCCTGCAAATTTGGGTTCTCGGTAAGTTTCTCATATGTCTGGGCACTGCGATCAACGAATTTCTTTCATTCTAAGGTAAGGGCCTTTAGTCTGTCAACTGCACCGCGAGCAGTGGCTTCTCGTTGGTCCCTTACGTCCTGCAGGGTCTCGGGCACAACGCGTAGCTCTAAAAATGCTATGTGTTGCTGGAGCTACTGGATCACTTCTTCAAGTTTCACTACTTGTTGTGGAACTCGCTCTTCGGCCTTTACTTTAACGACTGTCACAAAGAAAAGTGTTATGTTGACCTTTTCCTTTACTTAAAGTTGCTCTGTGAGCAACTGTTCCTTTTCTTTCTGCAGTTGGGCTTTTTCTTCATCGAACTTTGCCTAGAGAGCAAGCTTCTCTCATTCTACACTACTACATTGCTCTACAAGTACTCCTTGTACTTGTACCAAAGCTTGGGTGGCTTGTGTTGTTTCCTCTTGTGCTTGTCGAAGGCGAGCTTCGACTGTATTGGCTATTCGGTGGAGTTGAGTTGACTCATCTCCCAGTTCTGGTGTTCCTAATGGCAGAGGAGCAGTGGAGACTGAGCAGCTAGACTGTAGTGTTTGTTGTACTCCTTGGAGCTCAATATCGATTCTATTGTACATCGCTTCCTGCTTAGCCTCTTGTTTCTCTGGTATCTCTAGCGAAGCATCATTCAGGGCCGCTATAATGAAATCGAAGTCATCTGAGGTGAGGATAGTCTGCATTTTGGTCATAGAAGCTTTCGATTTCTTCTGGGAGGAAGGATTCGGGGGGGAAACCTTCCTTTTCTTAGAGGGGTCCTCCTCATCTCTAGATAGTGTAACCTCTCCTTTCTTCTATTCAACTTCTGCGCCATCTATCTCCCCACCATCACCTCCTTGTTCTGGTGAGATGGAAGCAGTCTTCACGGATGCACTATCTAAATCCTAAACCTCTTCAGTTTTCTTCGTCCTGCTAGGTCCGGGTGTATCCTATGCAGTTTCTGGACTGTCTATATCGGATATCTCCGTAGGGTCTACTGGAATGAGGAGGTCCACCGACCAGTCCTTGGTGATCTCCTCCAAGTCCTCCTCTGTTAGCTTATAATAGGACTAAAGTTGTTGCTTGTGCTCGTCAGAGCGCATTGTGATATAAATGAAATGGTGGTCTGCGCTGAATTTCATCAAAGGCCGGACCCTGTGTAAAGTATTCGGAGTTATGCGAGGCTCAAACTATATGGCTAGCTTCAACTGGGTGTAGTATGTGTGGAACACGGAATTTCACTGTCATTGCTTATTCATGTCACCGGAATACCACAGTGTACTAAAATTCACGGCCAATAGTTCTAATGGCTCGATGTTTGGGAAGGTCGCACCTTCCGGCATCTCCCAGGCAATGAAAGCGATCAGGATCAATAGCCAGGTGAAGTGGAATTCGTACCCTTGATCTTGCGCTTCCCTGTAGTCCAGTTCCAACTGGTTCACCAGGTACTTCACCCAACTCATTTGTAGGCCCTTCGCGCACTTTCCTGCGAGGTCGACTACAAAACCAATGACTTGGGTGGGTCGATTCTTTCGTACTAACTTTCCTGCGATCAATTGATAGGCAAGGCCCATTTCGCCGCTCTGGATAGAAGCTACCTTATAACCTCATGTGCCCTTATCAACATCGTTGTAAGTGTCCTTGATCCTTTGTGTGAGAACGTGGTCCATGGCTTTTCCAGGGTAGAAATCTTGGGGTTCAGGTCCTTTCATACTAAGCCCAATGATCTGATTTATCAACGTTGGATCCACTATTATGCGACAGTTTAACCATAGATAACCTCCATGGTAACAAGAAAATAGTAATTTGACACATGCATTCACCTCCTGGTGTCATCCGAAGTGCGGAATCTTCATAACATTGAGTAGTGTGGACTGCATGAGGTTCATAGTCCATGACTAAGGGATGATCTTCGAATTCTTTCCTTTTTTTCTGGTCAGATATTTATGTGGGGCGAGCATGTTGTAAACTTTCCGGTCGCCGAGGTTGAAGTCGCTAAACTTCAACGCTGCAATATTTTCTTGGTCTACGCAAACTGCGTGTATCCCTTTCAAGAGGTACGCAGTGACCAAAGCATACTCAAAGTCTCTAGCCACATTATCTTGATTTATTGCGCTGCTCCAAGGTGGTAGATAGGCAGGTAATATGCTCGTAATCAATTTAGCATTCATGAGATCATCCCTGTGCTTAGTTCGCTTCTCATTGGACGGTCGGGATGGTCCTTCTCCTCAAGAAGTGGATGGAGAAGTTGGCAGTCCTCTTGTGGACGATGCTTGTACACCTGTAGACAATCCTCTCTCCAACATGACTCTTTCAGTCATCAAGTCGATTAAAACTTCCTCAACAACTCTTTCTGCAGTGCTCAACTCGTCCGACATACACGCTTGGGGTTAACAATCTCAGGTTTGGGGGGGTAGCTTAGACACAGTGATGAGAGAGAGAGAGAGAGAGAGAGAGAGAGAGATAAAAAGCACGATGATCTTGGTATAAACTCAACGTAGTCTATGGGCTCAAATTCTTAATTGGAAAAAAATTTCTCGGTGCGTAGAATGGTGGGATAAATAGGTAACTCAGCAATGGGTCTCTTGCAACGGGTATGAAGCCCTCATTAACTCTATTTGGTCCATTATGGCATGGTCCAACGGTCTGGTGTTGAACCTTAATTGCCTTTCTACCTGTTTGGGGTGGCAATCGAACAATTATAATGTACCCACTGGCTATATTGTTTCGCCATGGCGAAGTTCCATGTGTCGTTGTTCTAATATCCCGACGAAGCTCCAATTTTGAAAATGTTCCTCCTTCAGAGTTCCCTCTGGAACTTTCTGTAATTTTTCAATCTTAGCCCTCTTCTTACTTAGCTTCCTAGCCTTCTTTCCAATGAGTTTCGTCTCGGTATGTCTTTCTCCATTCTGATTCTTATCTTCGTTTGACATAGTCACTGAGCACTATTGAAATTCTTTCTTAAGATTCGAGGTGTATACTTCTTCTTTATATGGGATAAGTACTTCAGTCTTCTATTGGTCTTCTAGGGTTCTTGCAACTTTGACATTAGTGTCTCTGGTGTTATATAGCTTCGATATGTTCTCTTGTTCTGCAATCAAATGTGCAATCCTTCTAGTCATGAATTCTTTCAACTGTTGCTTCTATTGGTCTAGCATTACTTCTTCTTCTCTCCTTCTGGTCTGGTCTCTTTCAATCCAAGGGCTGGCTAGTAACATGGTGAACGAGGCATTGTCTTCAATAAATTTAATAACCTTAAAATCTTCTTCTGTCAAAGTTCCATTAACGTGCATAGGTACACAAGCGAGCTTCCCACATAGCTTTACCAGTTTTCCTATGAATAATCCTATTCCTCCTAATGAATGAATCATAGCAAATTTCCCTATAGCTTCCCAAGTTCTCTCTGTCATGGTATTCACCTATGTTTCCTCATCCAGAACACAGTCAATGTCGAAGTCTCCTATTTTTGCTTCGATGCATTCTTTTTCTTTGAAGATCTTTGATAAGCTAACATGCCAGTGGTCAATCAGGGTTTCTTTTACCTGTAGCAATATTTTCTGAGATTCTTCCTGGGTTTCTATCTTAGTTTCTGGATCTGCCTTAGGGTTTTCTTGATTTAGGTTCATTCTTTCAACTTTAGCAATCATTCTAAGCCAATCCAACACTTCATGGTCCATAGCTTTACAACAAAGACAACTAGGTCTTTTCCCAGGGAATTCCTTAGCAAGATGTCCTAGTCTTCTACAACTATAACATAGGATTAATCCTCTCTTTCTTTTAAATGATCCCCAACCTTTTTGGTACTGCGCACTAGGATCATGGTAGCTAACCTGCAAAAAATTCTTTCTAGGATCCTGCATCCATTTGTTAGTGCAAACATTCTTTCTATGCATAGGTATAACATATCTTTCACTATTCTTATCAGATCTACTCATATCAAACCTGCTTTCATCTATTAGTGCCCTAGTTTTCAAGCTAGGACATACACTATTAAACATACCTAGATCCATACTCTAGAAACAAAAATTTCCACTTATCTTACTTCTACAGAGCACAAAGCTTTCAGATCTAAAAATTTTCACTATTCTTACCTTTTATCAGAGCACAGAGCTTGCAAATCTTACCTCTTTTAATAAAAAAATTCTCACTTTTACCTTTCTTAGAGCACAAAGCTTTCAGATCTTGCTTCTCTTCTTCAGATCCAACTTTTTTTCTTTAGATCGAGCTTATTTCTTTTAGCACAGAGATTTATAAAGTAAAATATTGCGCACTAGAGTGACAGATATATGCACAGAGCTTTCACAACTTTAGGATGAATCTTTGCACAAAGCTTCTTCTTCCTCAGTTCCCAACAATCACAATTTCTATCCCAGCAACGGAACCATTTGTTGGCACATGGGCAAAACCAGGGTTCAACGCTACAACAATGCACCAACAAAGCCCTAAATACTGACCCTTTTGGAAACACCTACAAAGTAGATGAAGTCTCACCCAAGGTAGAGGCAGAGGTGGTTGCAAGACTCAGGTGTCTGCAACCTTAGCTGGGACACAGATATGTGATTTTACTTCTTAATAAAGCACTCAGCACCTTCAGTTCCTGAATATGAAATTAATATCCACTTCACTGATAAAATAGAGCTTCGTAGCATTCACACTAATCTAATGTATTTAAGCACTTAGCATAGGTAAATAGATCAGATCAAGCAGATCAAGCACTTAGCATAAACATATAGATCAGATCCAACACTCTCGCATATCATAAGCATAAAGCATAAGTAGATCTATCTAAATATATCAAATCACTTAGCAAATAACATGTGAACACATCAAGACAAAGCACAAAGCATCATAACACAGTATTTGCGTGGTTCACCCCCACCCTGGGGCTACGTCCACCAACTCTTCTTCTTTATTGTCTACAATCAATCAGTTACAAGCACAGAGCCTCAAAACCCTTACTCCGCACATGACAGAAGATCTATGCATCTCGCTAGATCCTTCTTCCTTGTGTTCCAGTACTAAGCCTTCCACAGTCTTACTACAATGACTTGCACTTAACTCCGCAAGTTTCACACAGTATGCACAAAGCCTTACAATTATTGAACACATAGATCCAACTCTTGGCACTTAGTCTACTTGCATACTAACATCACATGGATGCCTTCCTCCTCTCCTTATATTTCCTTTACAACTATTTATACATACAAAATAGGCCTAAACATGGGTAAACCCATGGGTCGACATCCCATTCCCGTTACATATTCCTACATCCCAAAAAGGACCTAAAAAGGGGTCAAGATCCCGCGATCTCTGCTTCGTCTTGCGCTCCTCCTTCGACAGGCTGTCGAAGTCCAAAAATAGGTCAAAATTGACTAGATATCAACAAAACCTGGTCAAGGGCCAACACATATTTATAAAAAGGATCAATGGAGGAGGATAGGAACAAACTCCCCAAACCAGAACTACAAATCAAATTTGGTTTTTAAAATCTAGTCATTTTGGAAACTGGTTGCAACAATAAATATGGTAAAATCTAGATTATGTATTTTCCCATATCTCTCAAATCCTTGACCCTCAAAATTTGAGATACCCAAATTAGGCCTTTCTGAACAAAACCCATGTTCCAAAATTTTGAGATTCGTCCTCATTATTGCAGGAATCACGTTGGAAGTTAATTGTTGCTAATTTGACACATTTTTTACTAAAAACCCTTGACCACACCTAGAGGATTCCATGTGAAACCTGGGCACGAACCAAGGGATACACACCATGTTGACATCTAGATGTTTGAAACCCAGGTGATTATTTTTCAACCAAAGATGAAAAAGTATGCTAACAACCAAACTCAGGTACATGAAGTGAAATGTTGGTACAAGAAAAAAAACTAAGGAAATCATCATCAATAACATGTGTTATAGAAATTAAATCTAGCCTATCAAAGACATCATAAATCAATAAAATGCACAACATTAACCTCTTAAATATTGTTAAAGGAATTTGACTTCAAAAACATGAAAATATATGGTAATGGAATAACTAGGTATATGGACGAGGTAAGGATAGTAAAAATAGGGTAATTTACAGTGTAAAATGTGTCAAAACTAGGATCCAACATCTCCCCCAAGAATAAGGATTGGCATGTCCTCATGCCAAATGAAGTAGGCAAAGACCCTTTTCGCTCAGAGTTTCTAACTGCAAGATCTTCACGAGCTTTTCAATTTTACTACCATGTTGGTTTAATCTCCTCAATCTGTATTTCCACTGCTAGATTTTCCTATAAATAAATCCTCTATGTTGTTCATACTTCCAATGAAGACCAACGGTGAAAATTATATTTTAAATTCTACCTTTTTGAATTGTAAAGTACCTCCATGAATCATATAGTTTGCATTTAAAGTCAAGACTGCGTGAATATTAAAAAATGCATCCAAACAAAAGCAGGTTCATATCTCCAGGAAATCAAGTGTTAACTTGAAAATCACAACACAAATGATTTATGTTAGTGCATCATGTGCACTCTACTCTCTCATTCATATTGCAGCTCGGTACATAAGTGAATATGTAAGAGTTGGATCCAGTGTTGTTTCTCTTTCCAAGTCTAACCATTGCAATATAAATACCTTTATTAGTACATCCAACCTAACTGCTTATAAGAAGATAACAAAATGTTGATTTCAACATAGGATGCATGCTCATATCCTTTCCTATAATTTTATCTTGCTAGGCCTACATGAGAGTAAGCATGTCCTTCCTTTACAACTGCATTGAATAACCTTTCAGCCTCATCATACTCTCTTCTTGTGATCATCACACAACCAAGCAAATGGACAACCAATAATTTTCGCACACTCTCCAAAGAAGAAATTTATTTATCTAACGCTCACCAACTCAGGTAGACTGAAAGTTGGTATTAACAAAGTTCATGACAATGGCCATTACTTTTGTTGTCGATAAAAGAGAACATAAAATATCTCTGAAATTTTCTGGCAAAACATTCAAAAATTTCAAGATGCACACCTTAAGATGTGGAGCCGCCAATGCCATAGAAGACTCCAACTATTAGGAAAATATTTCACCCAAGACTAATGGATCTTCTACTTCTACTCACTTCTCTGCCATATGCAATTATGAAGTCCTTATAGAAATTGAAAGCCTCCACTGATTCTTGAACTACATGTTGGAATATTTATAACAACCCATAGAAGTGATATGGTAATAAAATATTTCACCCAAGACTAATGGATCTTCTACTTCTACTCACTTCTCTGCCATATGCAATTATGAAGTCCTTATAGAAATTGAAAGCCTCCACTGATTCTTGAACTACATGTTGGAATATTTATAACAACCCATAGAAGTGATATGGTAATTGTAGGAAGACTTGGCCAAACAAAGACAATAGTAGGTGTCTTTCTTATTTTTCCCATCAATCCCTTAGCAAATGGATATATATGGGCCAACACCCAGAAACTAAAGAAAAATCCACCAATAATTTTTCTCCATTGAGGGACCTCACTATAAATTATCCTTGCAATGCCAACAAATATAGCTATGAGGTTAACCATCATTACTGTAATTGGAAGAATCATAAGGGAAGTATAATTCATCATGTAAATATCAACAAACATATCACCAATATCCCCGCCTCCGGACTTAGAAGTCAGTGTGAAATAGATTTATATTCCAGCAATAACCTTCAACAATTCTTACAAGACAATTTCCAAGTGAGCACTAGTACTAGAATTGTTCATTTCTCCACCATTCTTCTAGTTCAATACCAAACCACTTAATCTACAGAATTGTCAAGAGAGAAAAAGTTACTGTAATAGTAAGAATATATACCAAGAAAGTTACAGTGAGGGTTTGCACAATAAATTGCCCTGAGAAAAGAGGTAGTTCTCGAAGAAAGAAGTACACAGTAAGGAATATGGAAGTGAAAGGATAAATGGAAACATTGAGAAATGTTATTCATTGTAGGAGTTTCAAACATGAGTTTCCAAGAAGTGAAAAATTCCACATAAATCCAATGATTCAATGTTTCTTCTTGCTACAAAATAAACTATATTAAAAGTTAATATTCCATATTTCCCTATATCGTACACTTCTAAGGAAAATAATCCTCCTTCTCTCTCTCTCATATATATATATATATATATATATATATATATATATATATATATATATATATATATATATTGACTAAGGTTGGTTCTCTAAAAATTGATAGACTAAGATATCCTCTTGATTGTAACCACATTTGACCTTGTGAGGCATCCAAAAGGGTCCACTATCATTTTGTTTTTTCCCCAAATTGTTTGAAAAGAATGCAATCCAACTGACATGGGTGGATAATGCACATTTTGGACACTTCCTCCAGAAGATATAGGTGCCTCCTCATGTAAGAAGATTGTTGAACATAGAGAGAAACTGTAAAGACCACATAGCTCATCATTGTATTTATCTCCAAAAAAGGGATATACAAGCCCCTCCTTTGATGTTTCTATTGTTAATAAATGGATGTTCCCACATCACAAGGCTTTGCTGAAAAGAGTCAATTGGTTGACATCCAATAATGGCATTCATCTTCCCATGCATAAAATACTCTGGTGGAAAAAATGAGTTGTGCCAACAACTACTTTGTATTGAATATCATAGTCAAGCACTTGAGAGTTTGGGCAATGAAGTGTTGATACTAAGCTTCCATGAGAAAAGAAACTGCAAAACTATATGAAATTCATCTTTGAAATCAAATTTAACACCATTAATATGGTTGAGGTGCAAAAATGATAATGTATTGTTGCTTGCACCAATGCATGGTGAAGAATCAGAGGTTAAACTATTGTTAAGACAAAAGAAAAAATGGAGCCAACAAAGCCATGAACCACGACAATTTCCTTCTGTAGAAGCTATTTCTCCTTTTCTACACCAAGGTAGGAATATGCTACTCCAAATTGACTTGAGCCCTGCTCATCATCTACAAGTCCAGTATCAAACTTTCCTACATCATTCTACACAGCTTGCAAGAGTTCTTGAGCATAGATGTGGATGAACTATTTTAACTCTTTACAATTATCAGTTAGGTAGAAACATACAAAGAGATAGATCATGGTTGGTTCATAACGAAACAATGAGAGAGTAGTAGTGGATGGGGGTGAGTTTATAATGTCTAGGAATACAATAGTAAATGATGAATGGAACGGGGTAGGAAAAAAAAAGGGACACTGAATAACACGCTTAGAGTAGTTGTGTTTATTAATTAATTTCCTTTATCCTTAATAAATTATAAAAATTTCCAAAACATATTATTACCTCAGATTTTCTCATTTATTTATACTTATAGATGTGACTAGTCTATGGACTATGTTCAAGAAGAATGAAATTTCAGAAAACATTGCAAAAATGACCATAGCCAAGATTTTGAAGTTTGTTTATGAAGAGGTTGGATGTGAATGTTTGGAATGTTGAGGACTAACCAAATCTGTATTTAATCTTGCAATAGGATTCTAGACCACTTGAATGCTGAGAACTCCAATACTATTGCCATCCAACTCATTAAAACCATAAAAATGCAAAAAATGCCTCTATACAATTCTGGTACCAGAAGAACAAAGATCATTTAAGAGTGGGAAAAATGTTTTTGTTGTGAAGTCTAGAGCTACATGGAACAACTATTGTTGTTGTCAAAGAATGTTAATTCTTATTGAAAATATGAAAACTTTCACTTTTACCTATGCTTGAAGACTTGCAAACTAGGGAAATTCTTGAGAATGTTGAACTTATTGGTGGAATGCAAGCTTCAAACTGAAACCAAAAACTGTAGGTTGATGTTGGAGATTGATTCTACTACAAGGAAAGATACTGCCACAAGACTAACATCCCCTTTTATTTGCACATTGCTGGAAACTACAAACTGTTGTTAGAATCACGAACCAAATAGTCTTCACCATAAACCCATATCTTAGCACAATTCTATCTATGTGAATAAATTTTACAGAATTTAAACATAGAGAGAATTCGTTGGATTACTGACCATTAATGGATGTCGTTAACCAATAAAAAGAAACTCACCATTAATTCCAATGAGTGTCAATGTGCCTTAGTACACCCTGATGGGTATGAATGAAAGTGTTGGAGTTGAGTCACCTATAGGATCTATCAATCAAGAGACCTTGATGGATTCCCATTGTTGACAATGAGGAGGATTTCGATTTATGTATGCAAGTCTCAATGTACTTATAAGAGTCTCTAATCTCAATCCCATATGATGTGTTGGAGTCAATGGGACAAGATTCATGGGAATGTGGGCCTTAAGGAATCCCACATAATCAGACATGCGCATAAATATAATGATTTGAAGAATACAAGGTAGAACCAACATCTGAATGTAGAATTTTTTTGTGAGCCTTACCCACCAGTTGCCTGTTTTTCAAGCAAAACTCATGTCCAGTTGTGCCAGTAAACTAGTTTTCACAACTTGACTTATTTTTCTCTTCACTATTATATTTATTTATTTATTACAATGTCCTACTCTACTTGTATCAAGAAATCATTTTCTCAAGTATAGGAGTATTTCTAGTGTATCCATGTGCGTAACAAGATTACAAATGTACTTGCATTCCAGTTTGAAAATTAGACTTTAATAAGTACAAGAACATGAGGGACATCTACTTTGATTGTGATGATGTCAATAAATACTGAAGGATAGAGTGATACCTTAGCCTGATGGTTGTCTAGAACCAAAGTTCAATGTAGTCATGTTTCCCTTGGTTTACTTGTTTATCAACACTGATTTGTATCTTCTCCTTCGTCATGCCATTCAGATCTTTTACCATATGTTGATTGGTCTTGAATTATTTTTCGTTGGTTGGTAATCCCTGTCTCGCAACATGGATTAATGCATGGGGCTCTTAAAACACCTTAAAAATAGCGAAATAAATGAAATCAATGAAAATCCAGGCACACTACTCAAAGAAAATTTAACCAATATGAAAAATTGTTCTCACAACTTATCTCTTTATCAAACTAAAAGAATACACATTGAACCAACATGACAAGGTCTTGGAGAAACTCACTAAAGTGAATGCGGCGAGCTAGAACCCTTGCAGAAATTCAGAGCTGAGGGTGCCTTTGTGTCTTACCATTTCTCCTCTTCTGAGTCTTAAACGTTGGTGCAACAAAAACTATAACTGATCTAATCCCTTTACCACCTCCCTGAAAACGAGGCCAAAAATGTGGGTTTATTTATATGTATAAATATCTGACATTAAATCATGAATCCGAGAGTTCACATACTTTGAGATGAAAGCACAGGAAATGCATGAACACAACCTATTCTATCATATGTCAGAAACTGATGCTGACCAAACAAACTTCAAGATGCAATGAAACCAAATGACATATTGCTAAATATATCAATCCAAATCACAAAGCAATCCAAGGGAATCAGAAGTAGATCTCATACACCTTAATCTTGCATTCATAGATTCATATCAAGATGAACAAGGAAACTGCATACTATGTCAAGATGTGTGGTCTATGCATGCATATGCTTTCTTATGGGATTTTGTTTAATCGATGAATACTTAAGACTTCAATTTGTGAGAGGATAAAAACACTTCAGACTATAAATCAAATCTATAAACAATAATTAGTTCATTAGCTCGAGGTTTCATTAATGGCTTATAATGCAATATTTCACTTGAGGTCTAAGTGTTCATGCACTTTGAGAGATTATTAAATTATCAAATTTAATGAGTTATAGCTACTGTAGTTGATATAAATAAATATAAAATGCAAGGGTATAAATACCATTCAAACTAAATTTCAAATCAGTTGACCAACATGAGTTTAAATCTTTGCGAAACACCACTAACCTAGTCCTGAAATGAATAGCTTGAAAAGGTAAATAATGAAATATGTAAACTAACTCACACATACAAAATAAAGAATGCAAACTCATATGTCAAGTGTAACAAATCTTTGATGGTGATACAACTATTTTGCATCCAGATTACTTATCTTTGTGCAACTATGACTTAAATAGATCTTGTTATCTTATCCATGAGTATTTCTAAATAAAAGAAAAGCATTAAAGACCAAACTAACACTAGTTATCTGTCTTTTGGGTCAGATCTCATAGATGGATTGTAGTACAGTCTTTCACTTCAATCATTAAGTTTTCTTGTACTTATGAATGATGATTGATACGATCCTCCAAAGAGATTCTAATAATTGTGTTCACATTGCTAAGATTGTTGGTTAGCAAGAAAAATCAAAACGTTGATTGCACACCTTTTCCTTGCACTGGTAATCAAATCATAAACATGAGTGAGTAAAGGAAAAGAGAAATTGCATGAATAATTGAAAAGAAATGAGAGAAGAATTGTAAAATTAATTCTATGGAAACAATTATGGAGGATATGGCTCTGAGCGAAGCTAGAAACCCTATTCCTTTCGTGGTATAGTTTGTCGCAGTCCAGACAAAGAACCCCTACGTGGCGATTTACCAGTACCGATCACGACCACTCGGCCCCCACTGATACACCGGTATGGGCGAGGAGGGGGGGGGAACCCCCCTCATACTACAATGTGGCGTCCAATGACAAATCTGGCATTAGAGAAAAGAGACCCACCTTCGAGCCGCCACCGCAGGTAAGGGAGCAGCTCTTAGCTAGGGAACAAGGCCTCAGAACAGAAATGGACACAGAAGCGGGAACATCTCAGCCAAAGCTGCCACGGGGTTGGGAACCAGGTAAATGCATTCCATAAATGGAGAAACCACCGAGATACCTCATCATCTCAACTAGGGTTGGAGATCACACACAATTTATGAAAGAACATGCCCTTGTTGGTAAATTTCTGGGACTTTGGCCCGTAGAGAGGGACCTTAACAAATGGATCAAGCACTGGTGGAATCCCAAAGGGGATTATGAGGTCCAACTCATTTCCAAGGGCTTCTTCACAATCATTCTATACAATCTAGAGGACAAGGATATGATCTTTGAAAATGGGTCGTACTTCTTCAACTCGGCAGGGCTATTCCTACGCTTCTGGACTGAAAGATTTAGCCCGAATAAAGAAGATTTCACCATGGCCCCTGTATGGATCCACCTATACTCCCTGCCACAAGAGTTTTGGTTGGAAGAGATTCTAATGGGCATAGGAAATACCCTCGGGCAGTATGTCAAAGCTTCGGAAGCCACAAGACAGCGAAAATATACCTCATATGTCAGGATCTGTGTCTACATGAATATCTCCAAAGCACTCCCTGGAACGGTGACCCTTAAGTACCAAGATGAGGACTGGCAACAAACTCTGGACTACGAGCACATTTCCTTTATATTCAGGAGATGCCATGAGCATGGCTACCTATATTGGGACTGCCCTCTTATCAAACAAGCTACAAAAGCAAGCGAACCCATGCATAAGGATGGCATCACCACGGTTGCATCAAAAAGGAGAAACCCTCCAAGGAAGAAAATCCCAGACTCCAGACAAAAAATCGCAACCAAAAACTCCTATGAGATTTTGGATCAGCTGCCAGATGATGAGGAAATCCAGGACCCACACAAGGACCCTCAATAGCCGCAAAAGAATGGCTCGACTACTAACCCTTCTCCCCCAACTGGCGAAACCCACACAAAATATAGAGGAGAAGGGGACGGGGACACCCCAATGTTGTTTGACGACCGAGATCTGGCAGGAATAGATTTGGAAAAGTTGGAGGAAGCTCTCAATCAAAAAGACCTGCAGACTCTCCCTGAAGAACAACTACGCAAAGTACATAAGGTATTTCTCAACTCCTCGGCAGGATCTACAGCACGCCTGGGCATAGCAACGGACTCGAGCTCTGGCTCGAAGAGAATCCCTCGAGAAAACAAAAGAAGAGGATGGAAAACCGCGCACCAACTGATCAAGGAAGCCGACAACCTTATGATAAACTCAGGTCAAATCCACAAGCTATCGGAGGGATACCTCCACTCAACACCTCCCTCTTAATGATGAAGATCATCAGCTAGAACATTAGAGGATTGAATGGTAGATCCAAGCAAAGGATCCTCCGAGATTGCATCATAGCAGAAAAACCAGATATTCTGCTGCTACAGGAAACTAAATGCCGAGGAGCAGAAGCTGAAACAATCTTTCAGCGCATATGGCGAGAATGTGCTTCCATAACAACAGACTCCACAGGGGCCTTAGGTGGCCTCGCTATCCTATGGAGCACATCCAACATCACTATCAGCAAGCCCTTCACAACGATAGGCACAATAACAACCCACTTCGAGGTCATTGGATCGAAGCAAGAAGGAGCCATCACCAATGTCTACGGGCCTCACAACACCCAGGATAAAGACAAATTCATGGAGCGGCTTGAATTGATCAAGACCCTAGCAACAACCCCAAATTGGATCTTGGGATGCGACTTCAACATGATCCTGACACTGGAGGAGAAAATTGGAGGCACCAAAAAACTAGAACAAGACAGTGGTAAGTTCAGAGCTCTCATTGATCATCTAAAATTAGTAGATATAGAAAATAGCAATGGTATTTTCACCTGGTCCAATCGCAGATCAGGTAACCACCACATTGCCTGTCGACTGCACTACTTCTTAGTCAATGAAGAAATAATGGAATCAGGTTCATATTTGGAAAGCCTCATTCTACCAAAAGCAGGCTCAGATCATTGGCCCATGGCTCTTCAGCTAGATACGGGAGAGCCCCCCAGGAATAAGCCTTTTCGCTTCGAAAAATTCTGGCTGTCGCGTCTGTATTTTCAGCGGCTAGCCAAATCTTGGTGGAAACAGGCAGAAATAGACCATGGCTCCAGCATGTATAAATTCCAGCAGCGCCTTAAAAACTTCAAGTAAATGTTGAAACAATGGAACAAAAATTGCTTTGGCAACATACTTCAAAGTATAAGGACCGTAGAAAGCAGGCTAGGGGAGATTCAAAAAATATTCATTTCCAAATCTAGAACTACAGAATTAATGGAGGAGGAGCAGCTACAGGAACAACTTGAAGAAAGAAGGAAGCAAGAGGAAATCTTATGGAAGCAGAAATCCAGAGTGCAATGGCTCAAGGAAGGGGAGAAAAACACAAAAAAAAATCACAGAGCTATGATGCATAGGCGGCACGTCAATAGGATCACTCAACTGGAAGACAATCAGGGTAACATAACCAGGGAACACTCTAAAATCGAGGAGGAGCTACTCAAGTACTATCAAGACCTTCTAACGGAACCGAAAAAGGATAGAACGGAAGCCATACAAAGAGTCACTGGACATATACCATCACTGGTAACCCCAGAGAAAAATGCAGCTTTAACACGGCCCATCACCCAAGAAGAATTAGACCAAGCAGTTAAAACCATGCCCCCAGGAAAATCCCCTGGCCCGGACGGCTTCACCATGGATTTCTTCCACCACTGCTGGGACCTGGTAAGACAAGAAGTATGGGAGGTGGTAGAGGAATCAAGAGCTTCAGGTCTGGTCCTACTAGCTCTCAATGCCACCTTTCTCACCCTTATTTCGAAAGAAGAAAGAGTCACAAACCCCAAGCAATTCAGACCCATCGCCCTGTGCAACGTTATCTACAAAATCATAACGAAGGTCATAGCCAATCGACTCAAACCCATTCTGCCATTTGTCATTTCCAAGGAGTAGGCAGGGTATGTGGAAGGGAGACAAATCATGGACAACGTCATTCTAGCCCACGAGATCATCCACTCCCTCAAGACTTCAATAACTCCAGGTATGCTAATCAAACTCGATCTTTCAAAAGCTTTCGACCGAGCCAATTGGCAATACCTCAGAGCTGTCCTAGACTCTTTTGGCTTTGATCAGGGTTGGGTAAATTGGGTCATGAATCTAACTTCCTCTGCCTTCTTCTCCATTCTCGTAAATGGTGTACCATCCCAACCTTTCTCACCATCCAGAGGAATCCAACAGGGGGACCCCCTCTCCCCCTTCCTGTTTGTACTTATGGCGGAAGGCCTGGGACGATACATTAAGGCAGCAGTAACGGAAGGCTCCTTTAAAGGCTTGCCTCTGCACAACATTCAGCCAACACCCTCTCACAGCCAATTTGTTGATGACACCCTCCTCTTGAACTCCCCCACGGTCAAGGAAGCTAATAAACTCACTTCCATCCTGTCCGACTTCTTTGAAGCCTCAAGCATGACACTTAACTTGGAAAATTCCAAGCTCTACTTTTTTAATACCCCGCCCTATATCCAACTCCATGTTTCCAGACTTCTGGGGATACCCAGGAGCTCCCTTCCGTCCAACTATCTCAGGGTTCCCCTCAGAGGAGCGGTAGCCAGATCCATCTCTTGGGACAACCTTCTCCTTTCCATTTCGAACAGGCTAAGAAATTGAACCTTCAGACCCCTTAATACTGCCTCCTGACTGGTACTCCTCAGGTCAGTTTTGCAAGCTCTACCCACTTATCTCTTCACCACTTTGGCTGCTCCAAAAAAAATCATCAGAGCCATAAAAAACCTTCAGCGCAACTTTCTCTGGCACGGTCATCAACCCAACAAGAAATGGGCTCTAGTCAACTGGGATAGACTTTGCATGCCAAAAATTCAAGGAGGACTGGGACTCCGGGATCCAGGGAAATATAATCAAGTAATGGGAGCTAAAATCTAGTGGAGATGGCTAAAAACTCCAACAGCCGCATGGGCACAATTATGGAAACGAAAGTACGCCCCCCTCACGCCGAAGGATCATCTAATCCGACACAACAACCGAATACAGGGCTCCCATATCTGGAACACGGCTTGGTAGAATTGCATGCTGGTACAGAATCATGCCTTCTGGGAGATAAGAGATGGAGAAAGTGCCCTGTTCTGGCAAGACTCATGGCAGCAACTCAAACCATTGGATGCAATGGAGGAACTATCCAATATCAAAATATCCCTCCACCAGAACACTTCCCTAAAGGTTAAGGACCCCTGGAAACCACAAACATAGTAGCAGAGGTGGCGCCAATGGAAGATCTCCAATCAAGAGCTCGAGATCCCAGAAAATCTCAACCTGCAGAGCTGGCAATCTCAAGCCATGCATAGGAAAATACCCTCTCGAGAAGGACCAAACATCCTGAGGTGGGGGTACTCCACAGTTGGCCTCTTCAACATCAAGGAAGCTTATTTAATGCAGGGAAATCACCAGGGACAAACAAAGGAGCACATTTGGAGTAAAGTCTGGAATCCCGCTCTCTGGCCTAAGGTCTCCACCTTCCTATGGCTCGTGGTGCAAAATAGAGCCTTAACGTGGGACAATCTAAGGAAAAGAGGCTTCATCAGACCATCCCTCTACGTTCTATGCTATCAACAGAAAGAAACTAAAGAACACCTCTTTAACGGGTGTCACTACAGTCAACAGATATGGGATCGAGCAGTGCAAGCAATGCGCAAATCCAACCAAAATCGGAGCAGCATCAATGATACAATCAAGAAATGGGATCACAGTACCTACAATAACCCCATACTAAATCTCTTCTGGCAACTTTTGCCGAGATTTATTCTCTGGCAAATTTGGAAGGAAAGAAACAAGAGAATATTCCACTCCCAATCCTCCCTGCCAGAGACCACCTAGGAGAAAATCAGATCCCTAATCAAAGAAACAATCAGGAGTAAGTCTTGGACAGAGGAAGATCTTCAATGCAACCCAGAGGAACAATGCACTCTTCAAAACTGGCATCCCATACTAAATAATCAACCAGGTCCAAGGAATCATAAGGGTTCATCGACTAGTCCAACCAGCTGGACTCCCCCTCCAGCGCATTTCATCAAAGTAAATTTTGATGGGTCCTCTAAAGGAAACTCGGGAACAACAGGATATGGGGCCGTGCTCAAAAACTCCAGTAGTGAAATCCTTGGTCTGGATGCAGGATTCCTAGGGGACACAACCAACAACATAGCTGAGCTAACAGGACTACTGCGAGGCCTCCAATCAGCCGTGGACAAAGGCTATCAAAAAATAATCCTAGAAGGGGAATCGCAAGTCATCATACGACTAACCACCAAGATTCTCCATGGTTGCCATCCTGACAAAATCTCGCCAAGCTGGAGACTCTATGGTCTGCTCGAAGACTTCAGCCACCTCCTCCAACCCCATCTCAGCATCACTACCTCCCACGTGAAACGGGAAGCAAACAAGGTGGTGGACTTCCTAGCAAATGAAGCAGTCGAAATAGAAGTGGAACACTTTTGTTGGGAGGCCCACATCTCACCAGATCCAGAGATCCTCACCCGATGCCAAACTTTGGCCACTAAAGACCTTCAATCCCCGGATGGGGTGACACATTGCGCATTGGTGCCACGCGGGAGCCAGCCGGGACGCAGCATTAATGCATCCACTGGCCAGCATCCCCTCCGAATTTAACTTGCCATGAATATTAGCAGGAGCATTCAAAAGACGAGGCCTCTCACGCGATAGAGGAGTAGCAGCCAGCAGCGCACTAACCAACAAGCCTTAATGGCCATGGCGATCATGCTAGCACTAGTTCTCATTGCCCAGGTCGACAAAGCAAAGCACCAGTCGCTCTTGGTAGCCTTCGCTCCACTGGAACATCAGAATCGCCACCACTTCTTTGCCAATTCGTTAGAACAAGGGCAGTATCCAGCGACCTCGCTAGTGTTTTGGAGCCGAGCGACCTTTCGGGGAAGCACTCTGGTACTCCACTTGACCCCCACCATGCCTAGAGCGCGAGGGAAGCCATGAAGGGGAGCAGCATGGTACACTGCGGAATCATGGCGACAACGAAAAAATAACTTTGAGAAAGCCATAGCAATGGCAACCCGATAGAGGAACAAGACGCCATGAACGCCTCCAATGGCGTATGTGGAAGAAGTTAGTCCGGAGGAAGGCATAGAGAGCGTCCCCGAGCATATGCTGTTTACGGTGCCGGATAACTGGAACCCGCCTTCGGATTTTGGTCTAGACAGTAAGCCTCAGCCTGCACGCATTTTGGTCGGTCCTAATGCCACTCACCTCGAAGAGCCTTTCCCCACCTGCTACGTTGAAGAGGAGATTCCTCCTGAACCACCAAGGGAGGCGACGCGGCAGACACATAATCAACAGGTGCACATACATCAGGAAGCAGTTGGAACCATCCCCACGGAGTCAATTGACAGCCACAGCCAGGAGCAGCCATTCTTAGCAGACTTGGGGTGCCTCAATCTCATTTTTGAGGTGAGGAGCCTGCTGGATGGCCAAATCTTTCGCCTCGCGCGAATTGACCAGAGACTCAATATGCTCTTCGCGGCTCACTCCAGAACCCTTCCAAAGAGACAATGCCCAACTTGCGCGCGAGCCTATGCATTCCTAGCAGGATGGCGACAGCCCAAGGACGAGGACAAGTGTGCAGGCTCAAAGGTCAATTGATGTTCAGAACTGGAATTTGTTTTTTTTGCTATAAGCTAGGCTTTAGGCCAGTTAGTTTTCAGTTTCCTTAGAACTAGTTTATGACATCTAGTTACATTCTCATGATTGATAGTCCTGGTTTCCTTCGGGCAGGATGATGCACTGTCAATTTTGCTAATTTTGTGAATGGGGTAACACATGGCAAGGGATGCCCAGCTGTCCTGGTTTCCTGTTTAGGCGGGATAGCTGGCATCCCAAACAGCTACTGTATTTTGTTTATAGTAATATAACAGGCTCCACCTTTTTTTACTTAAAAAAAAATTCTATGGAAACAATTAGAACTACAAATCGAAATAACTATGCATCTAACTACTCACACTAATCTACAAAACCAAAATGAAAAATAAGTCTACAACAATAAAAATAGGCAGGGTAACCAGAGAGAGGGGGCTCTTCCTCCTCCAACATACTCTGTAAGAGGATTATATTGGCTGGCCAAAAATCTACATCAAAGACGTCTTTATTACATCATAAGAATGAATAATTACAAAGAACAACTCAATGCCTTACGCAACAAGTGATTACAACCAAACAATAATGATCTGACAATCAATCCACGTAGCATAATGATGATCTCTCTTACAATGTTGATTTCATATTTATACAAAGGATCAATGGAGGAGGATAGGATCGAACTCCCCAAACCAAAACTACAAACAACATTTGGTTTTACAAATCAAGTCATTTTGGAAACTGGTCACAACAATAAATCTCGAAAAACCCAGATTAGAGATTTTCCCATATCTCTCAAATCCTTGATATTCTAAAGAATCCTCTTGAATGATACCCAAATTAGGAATTTCTGCACAAAACCCATGTTCCAGAATTTTGAGATTCGTCCTCATTATCATGGGAATCATGTTGGAAGTTAATTGTTGCTAATTTGAAACGTTTTTGATAGAAAACCCTTGACCATTCCTACAGGATTCCATGTGCAACTTGGGCAAGAATAAAGGGACACACACCATGCTAGCATCTATATCTTTGAAACCTGGGTGGTCGTTTTACAACCAAACTTAGTTACCAGAAGTGAACTGTTGATACAAGAAAAAAAACTGAGGAAATCATCATTAGTAACATGTGTTCTAGAAATTCAATCTAACCTATCAAAGACATCATAAATCAATAAAATGCACAACATTAACCTCTTAGATCTTGTTAAAGGCATTTTACTTCAAAAACATGAAAATATATGGTGATGGGGAAATAAATAGGTATATGGACAAGGTAAGGATAGTCAAACTATGGTAACTAATAGTGTAAAATGTGTCAAAACCAGGAGCCAACATGGAGAACAATGATGAATTTTGCAATAATTTTATAAAGAAAATTATAGAGGGATATAGGCCTAAAATCATGAAAAGTTACATGGCGATCCTTCTTTGGAATGAGATAAATGCAGGTGGCATTTATACAGGAAAGGAGCTTACCCAACATTCTCACCTATTCAACCACCTGAAGTAAGTCACTACCCAACATCTCAAAGAAATATTCGAAAAATTCAACAATCAAGTAATCTGGCCCCGATATTTATTCTTTTTTGAGGGATGATAGAATACCCCTCAATTATTCAAGAGAGACTTCTTTATACAAATCAAAATTTTCCTCGTCAGAGATAAGATGAGGAAATAAGGTGAGTTGTTTAAGATAACATCCATCTTAATTTTTCCAACCTCCTTGAATAATCCATTGAAGTGCTCTACACTCAAAGATGCCAAATTCTGAAACCCACACACCAAAT
This sequence comes from Picea sitchensis, assembly GCA_010110895.2. Lineage (NCBI taxonomy): Eukaryota > Viridiplantae > Streptophyta > Pinopsida > Pinales > Pinaceae > Picea > Picea sitchensis. Next base: position 42,932 of record SNQJ01S0021057.1, on the reverse strand, counting down.
TACCTAGATAATCTTCAAGCTCCTAGATTGAATTCTTATTTCTCCTATGATTTGCAAAGCTCTAGAAAAACTTAGTTTTTTGGTTGGTCACCTCTATCTAGAGGGCTCGACTTTTAAGACATCGTGCATATTCCTATTCTAGTAAAATAGATTGTCTGTGAGACTAAAGAATTCTACACTCTTCCAATACAGTCAGATCCCCCTTAGTAGATTGAAAGGAACCATACAATATCTCCAACTTCTCATCTATGGTATTGAGAGCATATTCTGAAGACTTCTTCCTCTCTCTATCCCTTACAATAACTAGTCCCTTTAGTCTCTTTAGGTTTGTTATAAAATTCATACTAGGAGAAGAATTATCACCTCTCTGAAAATGTTTCTATTTTCTTTTGAATAGTGTTTCGAACTCTTCCAGTGATATCCAAGAGGAATTGAACTTGTAAGAGGAGCTCAGACACACTTCTAAGTGTCCTAACTATAGGAAGACAAGAAAATGATCCAACACTCGTGTTTACGAGACCCACGATCTGTACAACCCCACAAACTCAACAATATGATGATGAATCATGAAGCGGTCCAATTTCTTTGCAATGGATTCCTTCCCACTTCTATTATTGCTCCACGTGGGATTCATCTTCATGGGTTCCATGTCCACCTAACCTTGCCTCTCAAAGTGATCAATGAAGAAATGGGAAAAATTGTCTTCTCGAGCCTTTAACCCCTAGATTTCATATACGTTCATACTAATATTGAGGTCATCTTCAATGATAAGAGAATCAGACTTTAGAGCTTGCATCCCAAAAATCTTGGACCAGAACACTTCCTTTTCATCATACAGACCATACAAATTAAGGATCGAAAAGATGCGGTCCAATTCCAGACTAAAAATATTTATCATAATACCTGAACAAATGGAGAACAAATTTAATAATTTGCAGTTTAAATACAAACCAATGATTAATCCACTGGATAGACCCATAGAATCAAGACCAACAAATTCCCACCCAATAAAGATTTTTACCAATTAAAAAATAAGAGGATCACATCCCTCCATTGATTCTTGGATCATTAGCACATCCAAATGATCTATCTCCACCATGCAACAAAGGGAAAGTTTTTTAGCCCTACCTCCAAAGCCTTGAATGTTGACTGAGAATAACTTCATGGAGGCCCACCAGGAGTGGCTTTACTTGCTCTATGTACTGTTGAAATAAGACGTTTCCTACCCTATGACACTTTGTGAGATGCTTGTTCTTGAACACACTTTAGAGCCAACTTGTGGCCATCCCAACTCGACCCTATATATTTACTTACATCTACCCCTAAACCACCTTGATGAGTTGGTTCCCAAGCATGCTCCCTCGATCTAAGCAAGTAAGGGTCTCGATCCGAAGAATGTGACAAATAAATTGAAGAGGAAGAACCCCAGAAACTCAACTCCTAATAGGAGGAGCAGTCCAAGTCATTTCCAAGGTATACAACATGTAGACCCTCAAACTGACCAGATAAGTTGGCCATGCCTAGGATCAAACTAACAAGTGAGCCAAGTCCCTTCACATCCATTCTTTCTACGTAAAAAGACTCGTTAAGAGAAACATAAGGAGGAAAATAAGTAGCATTTTTAAAAAACATACCTGCATTTTCATTTGGAGAAGAACTACTTTCCCATATAGTTTCAATTTTCCTCTATTGGGAAGCAGACAAGACGAGGTCGACCTCATTAACTCTCATTCTAATGTTATCCTCCATTGAAAGATATTTCCCTACTTTAATTGTAATTGGAACTTCTCCAACATTTATCGTTGAATATTCCACCCTAACTTTCTCCCTCGATTCCTCTGATGGAGGCCTAGCTTCTTCAAGAGGGATATGTGCAGATACCAATGTTAGTGAAGTCTCTTTGAAGTGGATCTGGTGGTGCACTTCATTTGGTATCAGAGTGGTATTTTTGCTAGCATGTGGTCAAGTTTTCAGTTGTTTCAATGATCTGTGATCATGTTGATATTTTTTATGGTGGCATTAAAAAAGAGAGAGAGAGAGAGAAAATTATGCAAATAATCTCAAATCTAGTGGCCCATTATTTTCGTATAATAAAAAAAAAACGAGGAGAAGAAAAAAAAAGGTTTTCTTAAAGTCCACGTGAAGAAATATAAGTCAACCACGAATCTATAGCTGGCAATAAGTTAATTTAATTGCCATTTACAAGGTAATAAAAGCTAATTTAAAAGAAAAATTCAAAAGTGCACACCAAGAAGGTTCAAGGAAAGATTCCATAGTTTGCATCAGTTAAGTTAATTTCCATTTACAAGGTAAGAAAAGGTAATTTAAAAGAAAAAATTCCAAAGAAGAAGGAAGAGTAAATTTTGATTTTATCGTTGATGGTTTACATGCCCGTGGTTTTGGTAAACCATTGGCCCATAGTATTCCCTACCGTATACAAAATTTATAGAGGCAATAAATTTTTACTGTGGTAACTTTGTCTTACAGAGGTAAGTTCACCAACTTGAAATGGAAAATAAGGTTCAATTCACTTCTGGGTATGTTTTCAAACCAATCAATATTTTCATACGTATGTTAGGGAGGATCCAAAATGAGACTATAAGCATTGCCATCGACCTCACTAAACATTGGAACCATATTGATATTAAATTGGCAAATAAATTACAACTAGCAGAAGAGGAATTTAAAAGAGCTCCTACACAAGAGTATGATGATGAGATTAATAATTTAGAATTAAATATCAATGAGTACTCCCCAAAATGCATTTTTTTAGTGTTCCAAACCAAGGAATTTGATGTGGTCCTAGGGAACTCTTGGTTGAAATCTATTGGTACTTTTACTATGAATGTTGATAAAAAAATACATAGAATTCAAGCACCTTACCAATAAAATAATGTTTCCAGACATTAATTCAAAGCATCTTTCTCTATCATCAAATTCAAATAAGAATGAACAACAAAATCATGCATAATTAATGGAAAAGTTTAAAAAATTGAATAAAATTCTTATTAACAAAGATGAAGAAATTGTTCAAAATCGAATGGACTTGGAGAAGCAAGATACATACATTCATAAATTTCGACAATGAATTAAAGAGTCACAACAAAAAATTAGTAATATAAAAAAATATCAATAAAAAAGAGTATGAAAATATCAATAAAAAACTATTGTCCAAAGATGAAGAAATTTCTCGTTTAAGAAACCATAATAAAAATCTACTTACAGATATAAAGAAATTGAAGAATAAAAGGAAGGCGCAACAAGAAACCCAAACCATGGATAAGGGCACTAGCACTAATGTGATCGATGTGGAAAAACCTAATGTTGTTATCAATGAAGTTATATCAGTGGAAGAGTCTCCAAAAGTTGAAATTGAAGATAAAACGACTTCAATAGAAGGGATAAAAACTAAAAATTAGATTACTAATGAAGTCTAATTAGTGGAAGAGTTTCCAGAAGTCGAGCTCACCAAAAAATTATATGGTAAAGCAACATCCACAGATTTATTTGAATTTGACATACCATTGATCACCACTAATAAAGTCATAGGTCAATCGAAGGATGTTGCCACATCAATAAATAAGAAAAAATAAGATATCATCATGATGACTCAAGTAAATCAAGACAAGACTAAACCAAACATTAAGAAGGTTAAAATTCCTAGGTATCCAAAGATATATGTGCCCCAAAGTCAACAAAAAAGAAGAATGTATCTAGACTCTTATCATCAGAGAGTTCCAAAAAAAATATACCTTGGATGGATTGATTCTTTTTTTATTTGCTAGAATTGTTCAAGGCTTCGATTGTCATATTTCCTCATGTCCTCAACTTTATCTAATCGATAGCAGTTACAAAAGAATGTCATTCTATCATAAGAGTTTTTCATTCCTATGCTTTGAGGACAAATCATTTCTAAGGGGGGAAGAGTTGTAATATACTTGAAGTATATTACATTTCTTATCATCTAATAATATGTTATAGGTTTGTTATTATGTAAATAGGCATTATAATGTAAATGAGAAGTCTATGATAAGTCGTGACCTTTGCCAAGGACATGACTTATCATTCCCTACCTGTATTTATATACACGTATTGTATCTCATATGATGTGAGGTAAATATGTAAAATGGATAGTAAATAAAATATTGTTTATTATGGATATATTGAATTATGTTATGTATTCATGATGTTCTCATGGAGTGGACCACCCTGCCTAGCTTCCACATTGTCCAAAGACTTCTTCACTTTTGAATCCGAGTTTCCACGATATCATTTTTGAAATGCTAAATCACAATATGTCGTTATGTGGTTGACTTTGTGACATCGAGAGCAACAAAAAGGAACATTGAGGTAATCCAAGATTTGCGTGAAGGTCTTGTCACCACACACCAGGTCCAAGTATTCATATAAACCCTGCCTCAGGTCCAAATAAACCAAAACTTATGCCACAAAACATTTTAAATTAGATTTCTAACTTTTATCTAAAGTAATAATGAGCCCAATGTTTCTCCTATAGCCTGCAACCCCTCATCATTCCATAATTGTAGCAGTAGATTTGACAGTTTTACCCATGTCGAGAGACTAGTCAATACATCTTCCTTTGCATCGAACAGGGGATGCCAAAATTTGGCACAAAGAAAATGTTGATCATAATACTCCCTTTTGGCAATAATCATCGAAGAATCTGCCTTATTATTGAAAAGAAATCCCAACCACAAGTGAAACAAACCATGAATTACAGGGACATAGTTGAGACGAACCCTCCAAAAAATGTCCATCCATCTAGAAATGGAGCTAATAGAAAAACATCAGCCTCAAAACTTACCTATCAGCATGTGCCCCTCTAGTTATGGAATATGGTTTATTGCAATGTCTTTTCCCACCATGAAAGTGACGTCTCCTCCTCTGGATTTAACCACACTTTTATGTTTCCACTGCAGAGAACCATGTAATATATATATAATTAAATTAAATTAATAAAAATGAAAAATAAAATTTTATTTAACAAAGACATAAACACAAGAACACCAAAAATCATCAAATGTCATGTCTTTAACACTCTATCGAGAACAAACCTTCCAACTACCAAAATAATAATTTTAGTAGATTAGGTCGAGCAATTCAGTTTTAAATTTCATGTAGAAGGTTTTAAGGTCAATTCTCAAAGTTGATCATTTTTATTGCATACCTCATTCGATGTCCTTACTAGATTAAGCTCCATAATTAGCACCAAAGAGATTGCACTGATTACTATCCATGAATGTAAGCAAGTGTCCAAGATTTCCTTGCAAGGTGTTCCTTGAGATACACACAGACATATGCATGCATACATACATATATGTGCTATGTGTATTATGTGATTCTTGAAAAAAATGGGCCCTCCTTTATTATTTATAATTGAAGAGAGATTGTTTTATAAGCTAATACAATTCATAACTAGGTTATTAATCAAAATAAAGATACACCTGTAATGACCCTTAATTATTAAGATGATTAATTTAATAAATAATCCTAAA